>MU866169.1:89443-104731 GCA_033296915.1 Triangularia setosa | reverse complement strand
GATAGGGTGCGCAAATAGAATGGGGGGGATGCGCATATAAAATGGGGGGGGATGCGTAAATAAAATCAGGGGGGTGCGTGTGGAGAAAGTCCCTTGATAAAAGCCAAGGGACAGCGCTTCTGACAGCAACAACATGAAATTGACTATTTGGGCTGTCCGATTTACTCCTGACCCTCCATCTCTGAGGGGCGTAGTTTTAAGTTCGCCAAGCCTCTCTCCGGGGCGGACACAACCGCTTGGCCACTCCGACGCTGAATCTGTTTTGGCTTACTTAGGCCTTCCGGCACCTTCCCAGGATTTCTCGGCGAAGCCTCTCTAACCTAGGATGACAGTTACCTCGCTTGCCGCTATCGGGATTGTGAGACCTGAGGGGAATTTTTGGCTCGCTCTGCTGCCGAGGATACAGCCACAGCATCTTATCTCGCAACGCTGCAGTCTTTCCAGCATAACCCAAGCAGTAAGGGCATCTAGCTGATAGGGGCCTCAGAGAAGTCGCGACAAACGACTGGTTCTACCTCTCTCTGGCGTCGTGGGGCTTTGCCACCCCTGCTCATTCGAGGCGGCTTCTTGCGGAATTTCCTTCAAGATGTTCTGCTGCTGTCGTACGAATTAGCCTCTGCGCTTATTGCTATGGATTCTTGAGAGACCTCCAGGCTTGGAGTGGAGCAGTAGACGAAAGCACCTACTTTGCTTACTGAATGACTTTAGAAGGAAGCGAGTTCTCTTGGGAGGCCCAGCCTAGGTCCCCTCCGTGGTGGGGGAAAGAGGCTGAAGGGGGCAGGTAGGTAAGTCAGGTAGGTACCTTAGTTTGCAGAACACTGTCTTGAGTTGATGGTGAGGCCGAGGGTGGCTCGTCGTCGGTGTCGAGCTGAGGCGAATGTTGCTTTACTTGAGCTCTTTCGCGGAGTAATTTCCGCCGACTTTAATGGGTCGCTTTGGTAGAGATTGCTAAGCAGTGGAGGCATTCTACTGGCTTTTGCCAATGACTCGTCCTCAACGTCACCGTGGACATCAAGGGGGCGTGGCTTGGTGTCGGTGATGCTGGCAGTCGTAAACTGAGACAGGCTGGGATCGTCTCCGTCTCTGTGACAGATAAAGCCAGGTACCTCTGGCGAAGCAGGTGTCCTCTAAGAAGACGACGAGACAAAGAGTAAGTTTTGGTCAAAGAGAGATAAGTATATATGTTTGTAGATAGGTGTAAAGCATGAGGTTGGAGTGACCAGTCCTTCTTTTTTTATTAAAAAAAAAAGTAAAACAAACAAAAAGGTACGCCGGCTTCAGGGTTCACGGAGTGAGCAATGGTTTGGGATTCCGGGCTCAAGTAACAATGTTGCGTCTTGGTTTGGAATCGCTACCCATTGACTCTGGGTCCAGGATCATCTGGCCATCCTCTTATCTTTGGCTTCAAGAGAGAGGCATCTGAGTTTCCGGGCGTCTCAGAAACATTCCCTTGCAGCTTTGTCTCCTCGCGCCAACACTTCTTACAGCTGCGCTTTCTCACGCCAATACCCTGCATCTTCCCACGCCAACAGCTGTGTCTTCGCGCGCCCCTATCCTGCCCCATGCACCCGCGCCTACAGACGCTCCTGGTTTCTTCTCATACTCTCCCTAGCCTACCCACACAGCGGGCCCCGGTGGCTTATATTCAAGCAACCTCATATCTTCAGCCTTGACGACTCCAAGAACCATCTGGTTCTCAGGCAGTCGAATCCCTTTCTTTTGCTTAGTATGATGCAAACTTTCGCTATTTGAATCACAGCTCGAGACGCAACTCACCAGAATCATCAATATCATATGTCCCCGGAAACTTTGCGAAACCGGTGGGAATACCTCCACCAGGACCTATGATATTGACATGAGCACAGTTGATAAACCACTGACTGTAATTGTATGAGCTCGTCGGCCAGAACTGCTCAATTCGCATCAGATATCTTCCCGGCGGCGTCGTGAGCGGAATGCTAAAATTGAACTGTTTTATCCCTTTATCAGTTTCTCGCACACGCCCAGAACAGAAACTCTGGATGGTCGTTCTTTTACACTTACGTCGCCTTCATCAGACAATGACCACTTATTGTTGTTCTCCGGTCCCGCAACCGCGATCTTGAACCAATCACCATCTCCACTGTAATGCTCAGCATCACCATTAGGCGCCCTCGACAGATAGATCTGGGCCGGTCCCCGATGATAGAAGACCCCCCTGGCCCATCGGCATCCCAGCTGACTCGAAACCCAACCTCACTTCCCGCAAGTACATCAGCCGTGGAGGTATTGGCCGCAGCAGCAAACGCTTTTCTGCCGCAGGTGATATCTGGGTGGTGGATATCCATTATCGGTATGGTCTTGTGGTACTGGCCCCAGAGGAACACCTCGTCTTCGTAGGCGGGTCCCATAACGTCACGGACGTAGCGCCATTCTGGGGCGGCAGTTTGGTTGACGATGAGGATGCCCATTGTGTCTGTAAGGTTAGGTAGCCCTCAAGCCTTCATGTGCGTAAAACACTGACACTTAGTACTTACTATGACCTAGTGCTCCAGGCCTGAGCAGTGCGCCCAAGACTGCCAAAAGCTGAGACTTCATGTTGTTTTCGCTTCGAGCTGTTTTCATCCAAAATTATTCAACCTAGTCAGAAGAGCACCGATTTGGTCATTACTCTTGTGCATCTTAAATACACCAAAGTCCTGCATCGAGATATCGTCATAATTATAAAAGTGAGCCAACAGCACAAGCGATGTCACAGCGACTCCAACAACGGGTGCGAATTAATATAGCAGCTATCAAAACCTGCAGGGTGCGGGGAACATTCTCCATCTGTTGACCAGAAGAAGCTGAGAAGGATTCAAACTGCAACATTGCTATGAGATCCTGCCGGCAAACGAGTTCAGCTATTGAGAAGGGATCTTTACTACCAAACTGGTAGAAAAGGGGCTTTCCTCCAGCTCAAATGCAGTTTCAAATACCTTCCCGGTTAATAGCTTTCCAACGTAGTTGCATTTCAGCCGCAGTGATGAGAATACATCGTTGCAATGATGTTTTATAATATACCATCGATGGATACTTCCCCATCAGGAGCCCCTCCAACAGCTCGCTTGCCGCTTCAATTCCCACGACACAGCCAAAACGCTCCAGTACAATTTGAGTCTAGTGACGTACCTCAACCACCTCAGGTGCCAGCATGCATTCGTCCACATCGGACACCGACTAATACAACCTCCCCGGGAAGGCACCCTCAGCCCTCAGCCCACCTACAAAATACAACTCAGTCTCCGCCAACAACACCATCCTCCCCTTCCCCGCAAACTGAAAGTTGGCCACGCCCTTCCCCAAGAATATCTTTCCAATCAACTTCCCCGATGGATTGTAGACCTGGACTCCATCTGCACAGCCGACATAAACATTGCCCTTTGTGTCGACGTTGATACCATCCGGTACCCCAGGTGTTACAAATGCAAAAGTCTGCCTGTTGAAGAGGGTACCGTCTTTGGACACGTCATAGCGGTATCTGTGTCTGTGTTAGCGCCGTTTAACACTGCAGGATGGAAATATGAAGGGAAACCAACATCGTAGAAGGATTGCTATACTCCATCCCTCTAAACCCCTGTGCAATCCCACTGTCAGTGACATACATATGCGCCCCTGATGGCGAGAATTGAATTCCATTTGGCATGCTAAACCCATCTGCTACCACACTGACAGCCCCAGTCACCTCATTGAACCGCCACACTTGCTTGGGAAAGCCGGGCGCCGGCCGGAAGTCTTGGACGAATCCGTAGGTAGGATCGGTGAAGTATACCTCGCCGCTGCGAGGGTTGATGGAAACGTCATTGATGGAGTTAAATTGCCGGCCGAAAAAGTTGTTTAGGATGACTGAATTCTGATGTTAGTATGTGACGAGTTATGAAGGTCTGAGAGCGTCACTAACCTTTGGTATCATAAGGCGGCCTTGGGTCCATGAGATACATAGCAGGAGGGATATTTTCCCCCTTTCCTTGCCCGACAAAGAGTAACTTGTTTTTGTAGTTTGTGCCACCTTTTTTCAGGTCGCAATGTCAGTCTGCCATTCAAATCGAAGAGACAGCAATAATACAACACTGACCATTCGGGTTCATAACCTTCGCCCCGTCATCCCCAGCCACAGACTCAATCTGAACTGACCCACTGGCATTTCTCTGGCTAGTAATAGCCGGTGTGATAACAGATAACTTGATTTTTTGAATGATGGCAGACTTTTGTAGTCCAGTACCAGCAGCTGGTGCTCCGGCATTTTGACAGAAGAACATTTCATCCGTGGAAGGGTTCCTGTACTGCTCGTCAGTTGAAAGTCTTTGACATGTACTCAGACTTTATCGCCTCAAAGATGGCTTACCAAACCGGAGCCTCATGGAACAAGGGGTCACCATTGGTGTGGTTCAGGAGCGTCAAAGTTGGGCTTGACCCAATAATATCCTCAAATTCCTTGCTGTAGATGTGGAATGGCCGAGCAACAAGAGATTCCAACGTCGCATTTGGCGGCCCAAATGGCTGTGTTGGACCAAATACAAATAGTTAACATCACCTCGTGACTGGGCTGACGAAAGAAATGAAAAGACCACAAACAATCCACGCGATGAAGCCTCCATATTCTGACGGTGAAGAAACATTCGGGAGAACATTAAATGTTCTTTGATCGATTGCCTGTGCCTGAGCTGGAAGGCTTTGCCGGTCTGTCTGAGCTAGATTTGGACTGCTGAATGCGGCGCCCAGGAGGAGTCCTGATACGAGGAAGGATTTGTGTAATTGTAATGGTGTCATGGCGAACAAGCTGTGCAGTGGTCCTCCCACAAGACGAACTTGAGGATCATGAAAGTGTAATTTTGTCTTGGATATTTGTTTATTTTGTACTCAACGGTGTCCGTGTGTCCTGCACGAGTAAGAGACGTTCTTCAGCAAAGCAAAATGGTGGGGGAGAACCATCAATTACTCCGAGTCCTACATCATAACCCCACTCGGTCCCTATATCGGATACCGCAGGGTGTAAGACGCGGGTCTGCAAACATCCGCAATCCATGTGAAGATCGATATTTCATCCCAAATTCGGTTGAAAGGTGCCATCGGACCAGTGCGGGGGTCTAGGCGCCGTGGCGGGCACCGCTTGCAGTGTACCTGCATGAGATCTTATCTCTCACTGCTTGAATCTTCCCATGCTACTAATCGTCGTCAGCAACTGTCCCTGCCGTTTCCCAGGTAAGTACAGCCACCTCTCGAGCCTCTGAAGAAGCCATGCCTTGTTGAGAGCGTGGAGAGAGGGAAAGATCAACACCGAGAGCCACGTATCAACCCCAGGTATGGCCAGACGTTCTTAAATAGCGCGAAGGGCAAGTCCGAGAAAGTAGCTACTCCGGAGGCTGTCGTTGGTCCTGGGCTTCGTATTGCCATGTCTTGTACGTTAATGCATATGTCAAGATCGAGAAAACTAAACACCGGGTCGTGTATGTCCCCCTTGAACATCGCTTCCGGAAGTTGTTGACGTGCGTGATAAGCGAGTCAGCCAGACAAGCGAGTTAGCCACTTTCTACCACCCCACCACATCTATCCTCAATTACACAACCACAATACTAGGAAACTACAATAATTGAATCAGAAAAGATGAATCAGATGATTCTGCAGCCTCCTTGCAGGTGCGTGCATTATGGCCAGGCTTACCGCACACACCACAGCACCGAATCTTCGTACAAGATCCCCCTGCACCACAACCACTTTGTCGATTTTCCTGGATTACTTGCTCACCCACGGCCTTCTGATCCAGTAGATTCTGTGCCTGTTGTACAGTAAGTGACCCTTCAAGCCTCACACGTATTTTTTGGCTCTCCGTCTCTTACTAAGCTCCTTATTGGCCTTTCGTAGCGAGGAGTTTTCTGCACGGAGAAGGGCTACCTCGTGCATTATAGCCATTGCTCCCTTAGTAAACTGGTCCACGGGGACTAGCGGTGAGAATGGAGAGCTGCCTTGATGGCTGGAAATTCGAGTTTTAATATGCTCCGGCTTTGAGGTTGCTTCTCGAGGGTTGTATGATGTTTGGGAAACCCAAGGTAGTGCCGTGCCCGGCCTTGAGGATGGGGGTTTTGGAGTCCGGAGCCGTACATCCAGCTTGGAAAGCACCCTCTCTGGATCGTACTGTACAAGGCCAGCACCCGCAAAGCCACCCTGGATGTTCTTTTCTGTAATTAAAGTGAAAAGCTTCTCTAAACCCACAAAGAAACTCCAACTTGTTGATGTGTGATACTCATCCGCATTAACCGCTCAATCTGGCGGCTATACGCCTTCTTCAACGGCGAAAAACAACCAACATACAATGGCTGAAGTAGGTGGAAGGAGTGCGGAGGCATACATAGTGTAATAATGTTGTGCTCCTGGCAGTAGGTTTCGAATTCTTCGGAGTGGGGGCTCTCGTGGCCGTCAAGGATTAACAGCCGATATTTGCCCTTCGTACGAGATGCCGTGTTGGAAATCGGAGTGCCGAATCCAATCCATGCCTTTCTTATTGGTAGTCTAGCCATTATCGGTTGTTGCAATACGCCAGTCGGCTGGAAGATTGCATTCTTGATACCAGTTGGCGAGGTGGTATTGCCCGGCCAAGATGACGAATGGTGGGATAGCCAAACCCAGAGCATTCACTCCCTGAATAACTGTAGCCCATTCACGATTGCCAAGCTGGGCCTGTTTAGCCTTGTCACGGCCATCAGAAGTTGTAACTACCATGATGGCGATAATCATACCCATCATAAACCTCGTTTCGTCGAAGTTGTACGAATTGTCGTAGAGGATGCCGTATTTAACCTTAATATTATATACAAGGGCAAACCACTCGCGAATAACCGTTGGATTCTTCGCATTTGGCCCTATGGTAGTCATATCTACGCGTAAAACGCGTCCGAAGTTCTGGTTGGCATTTGCCGAAGTTGTGAGCCCATCGTATACCAACAGGGGGCGCGTCACGTTCGCGTAGCAATCGGTTTCGATTTAGTATGGTCACGTCACTTGCATTTGCAGATCTATGGATGGGGAAAGACCGCCTTTTTTGGTGGTCACAATGGTTGATGGGCTTTCAACTTGGCCCAGCATGCTTGGATCAAATAAGTTCATGAATTTGAGCCGCGCGCATGCCTCCAACTAAAGCAAAGTTTTTTGCTGCCTATGCCAGTTTTGCAGTGCAGTCAACGCTTGAGATTCTATCACCTTTGGAGAATGGTAAACAGGTTTACATACTGCATCTTCCACAATTTGACGTGATATCACCATACCGCCTTGCCATGGTTTCATCTCAGTTTTTGGCCTCTGTCTTCTCAAACTCCACGAAAACTCGCGCACTATCCACCACGCTATCCCGGAACATCACCCAGTCTCTCCCCAACATCTTCCTTGCTGGATCAGAATCAAACTTCTTCATCGCCATCCTCTCACGTACAACTTCCTCCTCCTCCCCTTCCTGTGCCTCCCTGATAATCCCCTTCAGCCTACTCCCAAATTCCTCCCTTAAAACCTGTGCCATCTGCCCAGGACTGACATTGTCCTGCGCCATAAGCAACAGTCTCTCCCTTTTTTGTTTACCTCCATCCCCCAAAGCCAAGTCATCCGACACAGCCTTGACCACCACCTCAGCCACATCCCTAACATCGACAAAAGTTCCCCTTATAACACTCGCCTCCGGAACCTCCCCTCCATGCATCACATCCCAGATATCCTTCACCCTCATACTCAACCCCGAAAGTGGACTTGGCACAAACAGCGGCGGTCCCAACACAGGACTCGGACAAAAAGCTGTGACATTCACCGCCGCCCATCTGGAGTCCTTCTTCTCATCAACAAACTTCCACAGCACCTTCTCTGCAGCGGTTTTGCTGGCCTGATAGGTGATGTAACCTGGTGTTCTATCACCCAATTCTGCGACCTTGGCCTCGGCTTCTTGGTTCCAGTCTGCGGAGGTGAAGACATAATTTTGCCCGCGGTCCGGAGAGGCTAAGTATACCGCGCTAATGGATGACATGAACACCACTGATTTGATCTTGTCGGGAGATCCAATGGCGGAGGCAAGAAGGGAGGTGGTGCCGTCGACGGCGGCCTTCATCATGGGATTCGGGTCGCCATCGGCCATTGAGACAGGTGAGGCGAGGTGTGCTATGGCTTGGACTCCTTTTTACATGCCAGGTAAGCAGATTAGTTCCTTGCGCGGACGAAACCAAGCAAGAGTAAAACGAATGGGTATGTGAGCTACCTTGGACCGCGTTGTCAAAGGCTCCGTCGACGGTTATGTCAGGGACTTCGACAATCTCGACCTTGCCGCCGCCTGTTTTCCGAGGCGAGGACAGCGCACGGAGCAAGAGCTCGACATTTGGGGAGGTTTTATTCCGGACTGTGCCCCTGACGCTGAAGCCGGCCTGGAGGAAACGGGCGGCAGTGTGGGCGGCGATGTAGCCGTTGATACCTGTGATGAGAACCTTTGCCATGATGCTGGCAAAAGAAATGTTTGGAATTATTCTGCACCGCAAACTCAATTGATGTTCTTTTTTTAGAAATAGTATTTGAATTGGAAACCTGGAAAATGGCCGATATCGCTTACCAACGACTCACACACAACACTGGTGTCACACCGCACACGCCCTTGCGGTGAACAATGTCCGTCCGGGCTGATATCCCGATGGCAGCCGATGACTCCCGAAATTGACTTTATGCGGCGTTTTTGGTCATCCGAAACTTTTATCTCATCTACTCTCACAATGTATGTGCTGGTACCGTCTCTCTCTAATTGAACACATTCGGCACCGGGTTCCTCAAATAAGGCTTCACCGCCGTCGTCCCGTTGAAATCTCTCGAAACCGCCTGCGCAAATGCTTGAGCAATAACATCCGCCCCTTCAGGGCTGGTATGCGTGTAATCCACCGGGTAAAAGGTATTCACCTTCTGGCTCCCCAACCGCTGATACGTCTTCGTCACAGCTTGATAGTGGTCAACAAAGCTCGCTCCGTTGCCCACGCTCCTCGCCGCCTGCGCAGCATACCCGACAAATCTGGGCGGCTCGTAGTTGCCGCTCCACTGCCCATTCTGCCAGAGGTTTTTGGGCGTCTGGCTGCTAAACACGACTTTGGCGCCCTTGGCGATGAGCGCGCGCCCGGCTGTTTGAAGGTAGTGGTTGTACGTGTAGACCACCTCGCCGGTCTTACCCGAGCGGCAGACTTCGCTGCCGGTGCCGGGGCAGGCGCTGCGGCCGTTGTCGTTGGCCGAGTTAGGAGAGCTACCGTCGTTGTGGCCGAAGCTGATGATGACGATGTCGTTGGGGACGACCAGGCGCTCGATCTCGGCAAAGCGGCCTTCATTGGTAAAGCTGCGGGCGGAGCGGCCGGAGATGGCCTTGTTGACGACGGAGATGGTGAGGTACTTGGAGAGGTATTCGCCCCAACCGTTGTGGGGGTTGTTTGTGCGGGCCATGGTGCTGTCGCCAGCTAGGTAGACGGTGGGCGGCTTGGTTTGGCGAGGGCAGTTGTGCGAAGGGGCAGCGCTGCTTCCCGCCGCCAGCAGGAGCGGGAAGAGGGTGGATGGTGAGAACTTCATGGTAATCTGATGGCTCTCAGCAGACGTACTGTGCTGATTAGCGTGATTCGGCTCGCTACCTCACATTCTTTCCTTCGAAAAGCCAGAGAGGGGAACCATCGTCTCTTTAAAGCATCCGCATCCCATTTCCCCGGATTTCAAACTACGTCCATTATGCCATCTTCCGTCGAGTTCGCATTAATGTTGCATTTCTGTCCCGGTAGCCCGCCCACGTATCCTCGGTTTTCCTGGGGCAACGACTTGAATTCCACCAGCGAAAGGCGGGAAAACTCATCAAGGTCGCAAACGATCGAACGGGACTCTCCATGTTACCACCGCTAACAAGAAAGCTGCGGGCCTAGTGTCGTAACATGCTGCGGTTGGTGCGGCTAAAAGGGGGAATAACCTGGGGTTTCCCCAGATTCGGTGGTCGTCTCCAACGGCACCTTTGTCGGGAGAATGCTCGAAACAGGGCATTACGGGTTCACAGCAGCCAAGTAAGTGGTTGACGGCATAACGTTGTTCTTGGCAATATGGCAGGTCAAGCTCCACCGACGCCAACGCTTGGTGTAGACTCTGCCTGGTGACCATCCGCAGGGAAGGAACGTGTGCGGAACAATCTGAGGTTGGAGGAAAATATATTTTGAATTCCAAGGAGACCTAACCGGTTGGATGCGTTAATACCGTATCGTATCAAACATTACTCCAGCTCCATCCTATCGTTCTCCACAACATGATCCACGTCAGTTGTAGGCTCGATTCTGTCCGATATGTTGAGATCCCCCAGTTTTGCTGCGATTTTGTCATAGGTAGAGACGAACGATCCGTAAGCGCCAGCTCAGAGTCTACAACCAGATTCGAAGTGAGCTAGCCTGAAGCCATGGCTGTATGTGATGTAGTTCCCGGTCGCGTCACCTTACCCATCACCCACTCTGCATATTGTGTTATGATGGTTTGAGTGGATAGTGTCAAAGCCAGCAGTCCTTATATGTAGACATTGACGACTTTGAACCTGGTGACAATGCGAAGGAGGCATTGGATGCAAACCGCAAAATAGCGCTACCTCACAGAATCATCCTTTCGCTCCATCGAGGATCCAGTTTGGCAAAGACTGCTTGCAAGAGCTATTGACCCTCTCAGCGGGCCTATAAGGTTTTCCTGAAGTTTGAATGTACTCCTGTGGTTGATTACCAGCCTTTTGAGCTGGTCAACCGACGAGTTGAAGGCACACAGAGCAGATCCTTGGGTGTTGAATGACGGGAATGTCAGTCGCTGTAACGGCCCAAAGATCAATGGCTGAAACATGGCAATGCCGGCTGCATAGAAGTGCATCTACACAACAATCTGTAAGCAACTACAAAACCAAACCAATTCACGGGGTTCTCGACGCCTAGACTACTTACTGCATGAACATTGTTTCTGCAGAGTTTTGATCTCCTCTAACGCAGTCTAATGGGAGACCCGCCGTCCACAGAAACAGACGTCGAAATATGCTCTCAGCTTGTTCAAGGTTTGGGCTTTTATTGGGGAGCGTGGCCAAAGGAGAACCATCATCCGATTCGCCAGTGTAGTAATACAACTTTAGCATGTCGCGGACTATTATTTACAGCTCAAGTGTAGATACGTAGCTAATAGTTGTAGAGCTCGGCCGAGGAAGTATCGACAGGACACTGTCGTCCAACTTGTACGCATCCCGTCCGGGTATAGGGAGCATAAGAGGCCCCTGAAATGCACAAGAACGGAACTGCAGATCGATGAATCTATGTTCGTCAGTTTTGTGAAGTCTACCTATGGGCCCAGCAGCAAAGAGACAACGTACTTTTGGTTCGAGAATACACCCCATGCGGTGTGAAAAGAGGCTTTGGTCCACTGACTAGAGCTCAGGGCCATGCCAGTCGGCTCCACAATTGCACCTGTTGATAAAGAATCTCCGGCTCCGAACAGACCATGAACTGACTAGCTGCAAGAGAAGCCTGCTTTGTATCTTGCTAAGAAGTTAACACGGCCTAATATCATAGCATAAACCTCCAGTAACGTGGCAGTGGGAGCAGAGGTGATGGTGCTGCCGTTCAACAAACTGCTAGAATAGATGGTCTGCACGCGCCAAAAACTGGACACTCAATTCTTGCAATGCCTTCTCGGGGTATAAGCCGTAATAAGCTTGCTGTTCTTTCGGTCAGAAATGCAGTCTGGTAACCAAATTTTCAATGTCACACGCAACTCACACAAGTCCACGCCAGCAACGCATTGATGAGTTGAGACGAACAGTAAAGATGCCCTCCATAGGCGGCCAAGTTGTCGAGAAAGAGGTCAACATCGAAAAGATGAAACGCGGCGTGATCATTCACGAAATATTGCGAAGGTAGACTAGCAGCAAGATCCCTCCTGATCAACACATCATTCCATTGGGTAGGATCAAGCCTTTGACGTCGATTATCAGACAGCGGGTGAAGGTCCTGAAGGTTGGCTGAGGTGTGGAGGTGTATAGCATTGATATGAGCAAGAAGCCGATCGGGATCATATTTCACCTGTAGACTAAGGTGCTCAGCATCCAGATGTATTAGAGCAGGATAGATTGAGGTATCTGGAAACGTCGTTATTAGATAAACATTTTGAATTCAATACAATTTATGAAAGTTGAAGTATGAAAATACACCTTGTCACCAATTCGTTCGCCAGGGTGAGGCGGGCATATGACTGAAGCATGTACTCTTTTTCAGGGTCTGCAGAGGCTTGCCTTGAAAGTGAATACGGTGATACTGAAGAATACACCACGGCAGATGAGCTTTTGGAGCATAAAGGCTGTGGCGTTCGAGTCTGAGGTTATCCATGATCAACTTGCGGCATCCACGAGAGATTAGGACATAAACAAGTTCCAGTGATCATGCACATATCTGTCAAAGGCAAGTCAGCTATGACAAAGAATGTGATTGACAAAACTCATGCCTGGGAGTAATGGCGGGCAGGCTCACTATCCAGTGGTTCTCTTAACGATGTCAGACCGCTGTTATAGACCTCGGGTTAGAGACACTTACCACAATATCGTCGTGATGAATATTGTCAGATAACCTTTTGCTTGGAGGCCTATAGAGCAGCTCCAATTACAGGATCCGTTCCTGGAGCCGAGCGTTTTCGAAGCGCAGCGTCTCTTCGTTCGTAGTGACATTCTCGGGGATGCTGTCGGAACTGACATTGAGAACATGGCTCTCCGCCGTTGCATCTGATCTTTTTCGCCTTGCAATAGACGCAAGCCTTGCGAGCTGAGGAACGGCGCGGTGGAAGCGCACGACAATCACTTGGAGGTCCGACGGATGGGGTTTCGAGACTCGGCCGACTTTTGACTTTGGGGTGCCGGGGCTATGTCTCTGAAGTGAGAAATGTTGAGGGGCCCAGAAGGCGCAATGTCCTTATAGACGATGCGAGTCGATGGCCACTAGAACCTAGAGAGAAACCCGATTGGTAAAGAGCTTGAGTCCAGTGTCAATCATAGACAGGAGAAATGTATGTTGGAAGAACTAGAAAGGGCCCATCCATTACAAGTGTCTGGGGTCTGCAGGGCTTTGGGCCAAATCCGGTGCGAGGTATGCATGATGGCCAGCACAAATTTTAATCTTTGATGTTAAGCAATGGTTTTCTCCGCCTCCGATTGTTTCTTGGACAGCATTACCATCTGTGAGGAAATGGCTTACATGGCTAACAACAACCTGGAAGGGAATGAATGACGCTCGAATGACGGCAGGTCACCCTCAAGTTACATGCAAGGTTAACATAAGGTCTTTTACTTTAGATGACATCATTTATGTTGACGAGAATGTCCGGGGCTTAAGCGAAGAGGTCATGGTCCTTTCTATCTTTTTGGGCGTGTGGTATTCGTACTTTGTGTGAGAGCAAGCCAAGTAACCCGGTTATTTGTTGACATCACCGAGCAGTTATCAAAGCATTCGAGAGTCACAACAGTCATGTCAGTCTTTAAAAGCAAAACTTTATGTTCTATAATTATCTAACTCAATCCTCCCAACTATCAAATCTTATGTACAACACACATGCGCGCGCCGCCTTCCGACCACAACACATGAAAAGTGTGTCTCGAGCCTCTAGTCGAAAAACAGAAAAGAAATTCAGCTTTAATAACATCTCATGTGGCCGTTCTCCCCCTTGAAATGGTATTTTCCTTGCGCCAAATTTGAACCAGTACACTCCTTTGAGCTCTCGCAATCCAGTCAAAGATGTTCACACCCAGAAGCGGCCAGCAAAAGAAAGCCAAAAAAAATAACACAGCAAAGTAATATCCTATCTCTTTTCCTTCCCAAAGCCAAGCGAGCACAAGTTCCCGCCAACGCCCCTAGAAGAGATTTGGGAATAATCGAGAGAGCGAGAGAGGAGAAAAAAAAAGATATCGAAACGAGAGTAAGAAGAGAACACGAATCGAAATAAAGATGCAAACTTTTTCCCAAAGAAAATGCAAAAAGATCACCCCCGTTTCATTATGACGTGCGCGCGTGTGTTGCCCCGAGGCAAAAAAATAAACCAGTTAAGCTCGTATCCCATGTCCTCGTTTATCCCTTGGAAGATTAGCATAGAGGCCCCAAGTCCATGTTAATAGAAGATTGGAGTCCGGCCATGACACATCGGACGCAAAAGCAGTCATTTAGTCGCTGTTGTCAACAGCGATGGTAGCAATGGTGCGCGTCTCGCGATCAGCCTCAACCATGGTGCGGCGGATGGCCAAGGTGATGATTGTCCGCTTTCGAGTCGTGGTGATGGTGCGGCAGATGGCCAAGGTGATGATTGTCCGCTTTCGAGTCGTGATGATGGTGCGGCAGATGGCCAAGGTGATGATTGTCCGCTTTCGAGTCGTGGTGATGGTGCGGCAGATGGCCAAGGTGATGATTGTCCGCTTTCGAGTCGTGGTGATGGTGCGGTAGATGGCCAAGGTGATGATTGTCAGCTTGCGACTCGTGATGATGGTGCGACGAGTCGTGGTGGTGATGGTGCGACGAGTCGTGGTGGTGATGGTGCGACGAGTCGTGGTGGTCGCTGTTGTGAATAGCTGTGGTAGTGATGGGCGTGGCAATTACACGAGTAACGGTGGGCGTCTCATGATCAGTCTTGATCACGGTGCGGCGGGTGGTCAGCGTAAGGACTGTTGGCTTGCGGGTAATAGTGGTGGTGCGAAGAATCGTGGTAGTTGGCAGCTTTGTCGTGGTCCTGCGGAGCGTGGTCGTGGCCGGACGAGTGGTGGTGCTTATGGTTACGTGGGTGCTGGTGATGGTTATTCTGTGAGTGGTGATGGGATGGAGAGTAACTGTAGGCCGAGTAATGGTAGGGTGGGTGGTAATGATGGTTGTCTTGTGAGTGGTGGTGGGACGAAGAGTAACTGTAGGCCGCGTAATGGTAGGATTAGTGGTGATAGTAGGCTTGGTAGTAGTGGTAGGCCGAGTGATGGTGGGCTTGGTGGTGGTAATGGTGGGCTTAATAGTGGTAGTCGGTTTGACGGTGGTGATGGTTGGGTGGTGGGTGGTAGTTGGTTTCCTAGAAGTGGTGGCTGGGTAGTGGGTGGTAGTTGGTTTCCTAGAGGTGGTGGCTGGATTGTGGGTGGTAGTTGGTTTCCCAGAAGTGGTGGTTGGATGGCGGGTGGTAGGTCTCCCAGAGGTGGTTGGATGGTGGGTGGTAGTTGGCTTCCCAGAGGTGGTTGGATGGCGGGTGGTAGGTCTCCCAGAGGTGGTT
>MU866169.1:0-89345 GCA_033296915.1 Triangularia setosa | reverse complement strand
GGTCTCCCAGAGGTGGTTGGATGGTGGGTGGTAGTTGGCTTCCCAGAGGTGGTGGTTGGATGGCGGGTGGTAGGTCTCCCAGAGGTGGTTGGATGGCGGGTGGTAGGTCTCCCAGAGGTGGTTGGATGGTGGGTGGTAGTTGGTTTCCCAGAAGTGGTGGTGGGGTTGCGGGTGGTAGTTGGCTTCCCAGAGGTGGTGGTTGGATGGCGGGTGGTAGGTCTCCCAGAGGTGGTTGGATGGTGGGTGGTAGTTGGTTTCCCAGAGGTGGTGGTTGGATGGCGGGTGGTAGGTCTCCCAGAGGTGGTAGGAGGAACGACAACCGTGGTGGTAGGAGGGACGACAGTAGTCACTCTCACGACAGTGGCGGTCGTCCGGCAAGTGCGATAGTAGTCGTCGTCCAGGATATAACCGTATCCATCTTGCATCGTCATCTCCGAAGAGCCACGAGTCTCTCCGCGGTTGGTGGCATAGGAGGCATCGTAATCACGGGTGTACATCGAGCAATACAGACCCTGGGGGACTCTGTTCTCAAAAATGGTGTAGGCAACGAAGAATCTGCAAGTGTCGTAGGTGCCATCAGGCTTGGGATGCTTGCGATGATAGTTGGTGGTGCTCAAACAGTGAGCAGCGCACAGGTGAGGGATGTAAGCTTCGGGGAAGAATTTGAAACCCAGGTAGGTGTCCTTGCCGTCCTTGTCTAGTGGGGCATTGATGGAGGCATTTCCGTAGGAAATAGGACCGATGAAGCCATCAATAGGATCGGGGACATCGGCGTTGCGGACAACAACAACGCGGCCGAGAGCAGCCGAAGGCAGGGATAGCGAAATACCCGCAGCCAGCAGGGCTGAAACCGTGCCCTTCATGTTGGACACTGCTGACCGAAGCAAGTGAGAGGGGGAAGCTGTATGAAAGAGCGTTTGAGCGAGCAGAAAGGAGTGGCAACAAGGCCTGAAACTTGCAATGTGAATGTTTCCAAGGTCAACCTCTGGGCTGCCGGGCTGACTGGTTACTGCTGAGGAAAGAATCTGGCAGGAAAAGAGGCACACATGGCTTTATTTAAGCAGATGGCCACCTGGTCCTTCTTCCCAGGCCCGCCCCGTAATTCGTTTCGGTGATGTTGTCGGAATGGGAATCTGGAACCATGTTGGCGTCTGGAGAGACCGGAGAGGCCGAAGAGGCTTGCATCTCAAGCCACGATCACCCACCTACACAAGGTTAAGCTGCCGTGGAGGTGCCTTTCCGGCTTAGACCTGCCCAACCCGGACTCTGCTGTTTTGGATCATAGATCGTATCATATCGGCGCTACACCTGCAGAATCCGTCACTGCCCCTGGGCCCTGCAAGCTGTGGTGAGGCCACACACGAAGTAGCACCTTGATGGCGATACGAAGGAAGACTCCAACCCATCCCAACAGCATCTGTAGGAGGTGCGACGGTTCATATCAGGTACTTCTGCAGTGCATTGTAAGCAGGCATGAAAGTCCACAATGGTTTATTCGTTTCACAAACCTGCAGTTCCTGGACCCCCAACAAGTGTATGTGGTGAACAGATCAGAAGTACCCAATCACCACTATGTAGATCTGCTTTCAGGGGTACCTGGTGTAGGTCGCCCATGTTGCAGGTCCTCGTCCAAAATCAGCACTGTGCGTGATCAAGCTTTCAAGTGACCGTAGGCAGGTTGGAAAGGACAACCAGTCACACAACAAATTTCTATTGCAAGAAGGGCTGCCGCCCGCCATCTTGTTACAATGAAGATGATCTATTGGAGGCATGGACGAGCCATGGATAGTGAAGGAGAAGACCGGCCGGAGGAGAGTCGATTGAGGGTACAGGTCGACGTCCGAAAAGCACCGCGCATAAGATGAACCAAGACCTGGCTGAACTCAATTCCTGTCAGAAACCCAGGCAAGCTTCCACGGCAGCGGGTCGGATCGACCCGCTGTCAGTCCCCGCAATTAGGTGTCAGTGGAACCCCTCAGCCATGGTAGCAGAAGCATCCATCGCTTCATCCCAACCTCAGTTGTGGGCTTGACCAGCATTACGAGCAGACCCCCGCTTGCTATGCTCCTCCCCCCCCCCCCCCCTAATTCTGCCACAGCCACCGGACTCCGGAACTACCTTCCCAGGGAGAGCTCAAATAAGCAGATCCGGTTCAAAGTTTCGGTGATGGAAAGGTGATCTCACCGTGAAATGACGGTATAGGTGAACGAGCACGCAATCGACCGAACTCCCCACGCGCATATAACTGCATCAGACTAGAGCACCGCTGCTCACTGCGCATTGTCCGCTTTGAATGTTTTGAATGAGAATAGAATGTGCCATTTTGTTTTGTTGAAGTCGTCGACATTCTCGAACGATATCGTCTGTCCACATTGGGACCATACCCGAGGCCGTGGAAGCATGGTACCTATCCGGAGATCACCAAGAGCACTAATCCGGACCCAAGTCCCAGCTACCTGGTCGTCCCAACAGATTGATACTCGGATTCAAGATCCTGGTTAGAAATCCCAACCTCTCATAAACCGTATTCTGCTCTTCAACTGCCGCTTCCTTTCGATTTGATCTTGCCCATTCCCCTCGACACCTCCCCTCTGATGTCTGTGCCAGTTCACACTGTTCATCCCACCACACCTCCCCACGTTGACCTTCCTCCCACACACTCGCATACTTTTTCATCCCCTTCAAAGCTATCGCCTCGCTTTTCCCCATCGCCTCCGTCCTAACTGATCGTTTGATCTCGGATCCCTTGCTCTGTCTGATCTCGAACCCACAGCCATCAAAAAGTCCCAGTCACCATCTTCAAATCCCATCCTTTTCTGCCCACCCGAACAAAGATTCCGTCCAACCATGGTTGGTTCAGCGCCTTGAACAGACAAAAAGGCATCTTCCAAAGAGGAGAAGCACCCGCCAGGCATCAGACATACACCTACCAGACCTTCTACTGGCCCAGCACCCGAACCATTTCCCGCCAGACTTTCCCACACAGCCTTTAGTTTCCAATATTGTCATGGAAAGTATCCAGCCAAGGCCGCAACACCATATCCAGCCCCCTTACCCATTCACCCGTCTCCCAACCGCAAGCGCCGCTCCAGTGCCATCCAAGATCTCCCGTCGAGCGTAACGTCTTTCCCTATAATGATGGTAAATCTTCACAGTCCAGTCTCGATCAAAGTGGCATCGTCATCTTCTGTTGCAGGCAAGGCACTACTAAACCGAGCAAGAAAGAAAAGCTGCGAGGGATATCTCGTAGCTGACATCGCACTGTCGACGATCACGATCGCGAATAATCTGACGCTGGAAACACACCAGTCAGGTAAGACAGTCCAACGAGGAAAGGGACTCTGTCGAGAATATTAGCAATCCCTTTCCCGTTCATTGACTAACCTTTCATCTTGCAGACAGGGAATCGTGCAATGAGAATATTGGGAGGGGAAAATGCTTGGAAGCGAGCGATGGTAGGCGGAGGTTATCCTTAGGCTTGTGCAGTCTGGGCGAGCAATATATGATGCTGTCATGGTGGAAATGACCAGAACGCAAGCAAGCTCTGCGTGGATGTTGGATATTTGTTGGTATTAGAACTAATAATTTGGTGGTGTGTGTTGCCGAGTCTCCCTGTTTTTGGTGACGACCAAAAGGCACTTCTGTGACATTTGTGGACTGAGCATAGCCATTTGCTTCTTCTCCAAGGAGGCAGACAGACATGGCGAATTCTTTGTTTAGCCGTACACCATCAGCTCTATCCCATATTCATCGACGCATGAAAAAACACTGGTACGATAGGGTATCCTTGGTTCGTTTCGGTTGTTGTGTTCCATCTTCCCCACTCCTGTTTTCCACCTTGCCGAACCACCAGAGCAAGAGCTGGTGAAGCCATACACAAGGAGACTCCCAACACCAACGCAGTTTTCTGCTTTCTCACAAAACAGCTTCTCGCAAGCGAACAAGCAATGAAAAGGAAGGGAACTGGCTGAAAGGCTGTTGTAGTAGGAACGGAAAAGCACCTAGGTATACGCAGCGAGAGAAAGAGACTTCGGGAAAACCGTCAATTTCGAAAAATAAAAATGATCCCCTCAACGCCCACGATTAGTGTCCCCCCCTAGTCTGCATTTCGCCCTCCAGTCAAAGTGGTAGCGCTGGTGATTATGGGCCGGCCCTCATCTATACCACTGCTCATCCCTCGCTTTGGCAACCTTGTCTTCACGTCCCGGATCTTGTCGCTTAAAAAGAAAAAGGTATCGTTGGCAAATATAATCAACGCAGTCCTCTCCACTTCACTCAACCTGCTTTTCGCAACCAATTCGCCCCAGGAGTTCCTTACGGTCGCTATGACCGGGCAGACTGACCCCAGTCGCCGTCGTCGTTGACCTTTTGCCGCGGGCCACCCTCCTCTCCCAGCTCTTCAGGTCGATTTCATCTGCGCCCACTTCCTCCTCAAGCGGTTGAGCCTCCTCATAGATATACTCATCCTGATCATCAAGTTCATCGGCTTCGTCGTCACTGCGTGTATCCTCGGCCCCACCCCCCTTAATCACCTTGATAGCAACACGTATGATAAGATAAAACCACATGATGGTTAGGATTTGAAGGAAAAACAGCATGCCAAAAAATCCATTCCGGAAATTGTGGTTGAAGCAGACGGGTGCGTCGGTATCCCAGAGCGGCCTAGCAATGTAAAGCCAGGTGTCGGTGGTTGGTGGCGGGTGCGGCCCGTCAAGTTCACGCCCATAGAAGCAGCCATTCATGTAGATCAACGTGTGAGCCCAGACCGAGTAGATGGCCATCGGAAAGAATATGTGTCGGGCAATGAACCATGTAACCATGAAAATGGCAAACATTACATCGCATATTGTCTTGTAACCAAGGTACTTCAGGCACTTGGCGAACTGAAGAAATCGGTTAGCGTACTGAAAGATAATCAGGGGTCGCCAAGGCATCATGACGGCACATACCGGAAGAAAAATGTCCACCACATCCATCAAAACCAGGATGAGATTTCCTACGCGTGTGTGCCCCTCTCTGTAGGCAGCATAAATCAGAGTGCTTGTAACGATGTGGTGCGAGAACATCTGCCAGTGGTCCTTGCGGCGCTCCTCAATGTTGATAACAATGAGCAGCTGGAGGTAGAAGGCAAGCTGCGCCAGGGTGTAGGCCTTCATGAGCCCATCCGTTTCACGATTGGGCCATTCTTTCCAAAGATCATGGAGGCTCAGATAGTAGGTCGAGGTGCGGTAAATGTACTGAATCATCATGTCAGCACACATCACTCCAACATACAAACGAGGAAGCCATTTGCGACATACCACGCCAAGGGGCCAGAAGAAAGAATAGTAGACCAGCAACCAACCCTGTTCGCTGAATCGTACAATATCTTTCTTCTTGTGAACACCTCTGGCCCTGGCAAACGGGGCCAGTACATATTCCATTATCCCCGCCCGCAAACCAGTCAACACCACGATGAAGAACATGATGAGGTATGAATCATCACTTCCCAGAAAGTATTTCCCTGTATTTGAATTGTAGTATGAGAGCGTAAAGAACTTGGACGTATACTCGCGTGCGCGGGGCATGCTGTGGGCTAGAAAAAGGAGGGCGACAAGGTTGCAAGAGAGTCCTGTGCAAGTCAGCTTGAGATCGAGTCATACACACGCGGTATGGCAGCTTACCAATCTGATTGGCAACAAACCACCGGGCAAGACCCTTCAGAGCCCCGTTATCCTTCCGCTTGGGGCGACGAACAAGCACCCTGTTGCCGCTTGTTTGCGTATATAGGGACACGTTTAGATTGTTGGGTTTGCCATTACTGCGCTGGGCTGTCTGCGGGAGTGAAGCAGAGGCGACTGGGGTTTCCTTTTGATTGGGGTCATCTTGAGAAATAGGGGCCGGGAGGTTGCTCATGGTGTGCTGAGCGACGGCCGGACCGCCAATTGACTACCTTGGGCAACGACTGATGGAGTACCACGATGAAGGCTTGTCGCGATCGAGGCTACCGACTTTCGCTTGAGCCGTGCCGGCAGGATACAGGCCGTTCGTCGCCGCGCGGGGGGGGGGAGGGGGGTTGAGCACGATGAAGCCGGTCAAGCAGAGGCGCAAGACTCTTGTCGATCCAGTTGTCACCACGCGGAACTCAGAGCAGGTGCGGACCGAGGTGGAGTTAAGTGTTGAGAGGCAGGAAGGAAGACACCACCAAATTTGGAGATACAAAAAAGAGGACACTGTCTTCAACAGCGAGTCGATGGAGCTCCAACAGAAAAACGAGCGACGGGCTGCCTCTTTGAAACCAATCCAGTCCAATCCAATGGACAATTGGCAAAAGGCAACGGCAACGGCAACGGACGACGGGCAGGCAGGGAAGAGTTCCACACTCCACCCCGTTTGGCGGTTTGACCAAAATGTTGAATTTGAGCTGAACTGGCCAGCCAGCTCCAAAGACGGTGGGGTGGACAAGCACTGTGCGCACTGACAGCAGGCGAGCTCTCTCCAGGGGCACCAAAACTCCAAGCTCGCCTTGCTGGATTGGGCAAGGCGGGGATGGCGGGAGCAGGGGGCGTACGAACCGCATATCAACCCTCTTCTCCTTTTTCTTGCTACCCTCAACATGGATATTTTTCCTAGCACTAGATGCACCACGAAAACACCAGTTCAACAAAATAAATATTCCAAGATAGAGGTCAAAGTTGATCTTTTGGACAATTGTCACACCCTTTTTACTCCCCGGATCCGGTTACCGGGAAGAGCCGTGAAATGACAACTGGAAAGAGAATATCCGCAGAGGGTTACACATTTCAGGGACCTCAACCCCACCATTGTGAGCGCGGGGTGTCCGCTGGTCTGCATCCCATCGACCAATCCCTCTGTGTTCCATTTCCACATGTGGCTGGCCAGTGTTGGGGTCTCAGTCAAAAGCTCTCAAAGTTGCCAGTGCAGGATTCCAATTACCTCGTCGTCTTTGCACCAAGCAGCCAATCATGAATTACCTATTCCCCTGAAGGCAGGAATTTCAACATCAATAGAAAGGGGTTGATGAAACCCAGATGATCGGATACCCCAAGCTTCGGTGACACCTGATTGTGGGGTTTCTTATTTGCTAGTGCCCCGGTAGTTGGAGGTTAGCTCTTGCAAACCCTAACCCCGACTCCTATTTCTTTGGTGCTTGGCAGAATCGCTTGGCAAAAATCCAGCAAGGTTGCTGCAGCCTCGTGTTGTTTCTCGGAACATTTTCTCTGCCAAAAAACCTCAGCCTTCTCTTCTAAACGCAGACCCCACCCTTAAACCACACCAAAAAGAAACACCCATAGAAATGAATCAAATACGCGCTATCCAAGCGCTCAACAAAAAGGAGCTCGAAAACGGTATCCCCCCCTCCGCCTCCTGGCACACCGACTACCGCGACACAGCCTTCGTCTACTTCGGCGGCCTTCCCTACGAGCTGACCGAAGGCGACGTCATCACTATCTTCAGCCAGTACGGCGAGCCGACCTTTCTCAAGCTCGTCCGCGACAAAGAAACAGGCAAATCAAAGGGTTTCGGGTGGCTCAAGTACGAAGACCAGCGGAGCACTGACTTGGCGGTGGACAACCTGGGGGGCGCGGAGATTGCGGGGAGGTTGATCAGGGTCGATCACGCGCGGTACAAGGCGAGGGATGATGAGGACTTGGAGGAGTGTAAAATCGGGTGGGAGGATGTCACGAGGCGAGAGAGGCTAGAGAAGGGGCTGCCGAGCGAGGATGAGGACGGTACGGACGAGGATGAGGACGACAAGCTCCGGAGACCGATGCTCGAGGAGGAGAGGGAGTTGCAGCTGCTTATCCAGAATCACGACGATGACGACCCTATGAAGGAGTTTTTGATCGAGAAGAAGAAGAAGGAAGTGGATGAGGCGCTGAGAAGGGAGAAGAAGGAAGAAAAACACAGCCGGAAGAATAGAGAGCATCGCCACCGCTCACATAGACCAAGACGCGACGATGATGAGACAGAGGACAGGCACAAAGACCGTAGACGGGAACGGGCCGGGGACGACTCAAATCGGAAGTGGCGGAGAGATAGGTCAGCGTTTGGCGAGCGCGGAAAGGACGCGGATCGTGATGGTAAAAGAGATAGGCATCGGGATGATGAACACCGTAGGGGTGACCGACGTGACAGAGACGATAGGCGTGGAAGAGATGACTGGCGTGACCGAGACCGGGGAAGAACCGAGGAACGCCGCCACAGAGACGATTGCGGAGATGGCGACAACCGAAGAAAGGATCGTGACCGGCAGCATCGTGACGATGACGACCGAAGACGACGAGATGATGGCAGGAGTCGAACCAGATCCCCGCGCCCTGGTAGAGATTGAAGGGATCTTGGATGCTGAAGGAGGACACATGTCTGTCGTCAAGGAAGGAGTGCAACGAGTTTATAAGATACCCAAACCATTTATAATACAAAATAGGATGCTAGCTGCTAATGTTTGACGACGATACCATCCAGTAAAAAGTTAGATTAACGCCTGCTATTAAGTCCGAATCCCTGCCGCTGATAACTTATCATCCTTCCCAAACTCCCATGTGAACCATACCCCCCACCCCCCAACCCAAAAAGGGATACCTCCCATACCAACGCCGCGCCAAAGCCATCGATTTAGGTCTAGTAATCCGCAAGGTATCTCTTCCAGCCCGCCTTTGTTAAGGAACGTTTGCCTGCTCCCTCTTCCTTGATGATGAATTTCTCCCAACGAGCATCGGTACCAGCTCCAACTACTAGCAACGAAACATCGTCCAGCCAACCAATGACCCCTTTCGGCAATCTCATAGTACCGAGTGTTGAACTCTCCGAGAGAAGTTGGTTCGCGCCGGATGGCTCATTGCCCGCCTCAAAGGCTTGTGTAGCAAAGGAGTAAGGATCCTTGACGAATCGCGGCATCAAAGGCATCTTTGACAGTATCCCCCACTTTCCTTGATCATTCGTTGTCTTAGGAACACCCTCCTCGTCCTGACCGCCAAGTCTCTTAGCTTTTGGCATGTCGAAGACGTGGAGAGTGGACTTGTCAGATGTGCAGGCGACCATAGTCCCAGACGGGTTAAACGCAAGAGAGAATATGGCTGCTGGGTCGATTCCTCTCCGAAGTTCGGCTAGTTTGGCACAGGTCCTGGTTGAGAATACTCGAATCAAAGTACCCTACATCCCAAGTCAACAAATTGATATTAAAAGATGGTGTCTGAGAGGCTAGAACATAGAAGCCACTTACGGTCTCACTAGCAGTCGCCAGCAGCTCACCGTCCGGGCTCAGCTGAAAGGCTCGAATGGCCGATGAATGGGCCGGAATGATGCTCACGTTTGACGTAGCAATCTCAACGACTTGCACATGCCCGACACTTCGACCTGGGAACACGATGATCCTCGGTGACATGCGGCAAAGCCCCAGTGGATTGTTAGCCGTCTCGTAGGCCGCTATGAACGAGGGCGGTTTGGCGAACTTGTAGACTCGGACGCTATTTTGCAGCACAACGACTATCCGTTCCTTAGACAGTTGAGCGCCCCGTACAGGTGTCAACGCGCTGATATCCAGAGCGGACTTGCTCTTACCCTCATCCCAGAGGATCAACTTGTTAGCAGCGAACTTCGGCTTCCTACCCCCACCGACAATACCCAGGTAGTTAGCCTTTCCCATCATCTGTACCAGCCCAATTCCCGCATTGAACTCTGTTCAGGGCCAAAATTAGTATCTAAGAAATGATAAGCACAAGGCTGATCAGAGGGACATACCGCGCGCTGTAGTTTGAGTGCATGTTTCCGAGCTAAAGACTTGTCATTGTTAGCGCCGTTGTGCAAGGTGGCCAAGTCAAACGGCCAACTTCTGACAGAGTGAGCCATCGTCTTCTGGTATTACAAGAAAGTAGATAAAAGGGTGGAGCATAGGTAGTTCAACAACTGTCATGAAAATGAGCTGATCCAACCAGGCCGGGGAAAATACCTACTCCGAAAACCAGTATTCAGCCCGACAGCAAAGCAACTGCAATCGTCATTGAACGTTATCGAGAGGACCACTGGAAGGCTGGTTGTCTCGAGAGGCGGTCGAGTATTCATGGTGATGTGTCGAACCGATGCCGGGGGGTTTGTTGAAGAAGGTTCCTGCCGCGCAGAATGAGACAATGTGAGCGGTTGCAGTGCCGGCCGCGACTCAATTACGAAAACTAGATAAGAAAAACAAACGGCAACTGAGAGCGTTGAGATAGATAGGTGATGGCCCGAGATGTTGTTGCTCTTGAACAGGCTGGTCTTGGCGCTTTCAATGTGTCAGCTGCACTTCCGTTGCTCCTGGAGTTCCAGATAACCACGCCTATGGCGGCCACTTATACGATCTTTTGGCAATTGATGTCAGCCTAAAAATTGTACAAAACTTTCCTGTCTAATGTCCTGTATAAGATTCAAATTTGGTGAAGAGATGGAACGCAGATTGAGTTTCGCAGTCTCAAAGCCAGTCACTGGCACAACTTCAACGCTGCATCGCTGATGGCCATTGCTGAGACCACTGAGACCAGCACAGTGCTCCATGTGACGGAATGAGCAGCTGGCCTGGGTGATCAAGACACCAGACGTCGCCAGCTGTCCACAGCTGATATGATTGTCCAGTGGGAATTTGGAGTCCCGAAGAAGGGGCGCTTTCACCTGGGGATTCGGAGCGTGCCTTTCCTAGACAGGGCTAGCGCAATCATTCGAACGGGCAACCCCTGAGATTTGCGGGCTGGGGGTGGGCTGGCCATTGCTTCCACATTGGCTTGACAGCTCTGGTTCAGGCTGTTATTAGTGGACGGCAGTGCTCGCTGCCAGGTGCTCCGTGCTGAAACTCCTGGGCTCCTGCTGCGGTAGCACCCGCAACAATTTTGTGAAATTGGCATTTTCCGCCTCGACGCCCATCCCGGCCCTTCTCCTTTTCCCAACCCGAACCGTGATCCTCGCCGTTGTCCCAATCCTCAACTCCGACGACGCTTGATCCAACACAAACATTCATTGAAGTCCGCCTTTTTGGAGCCTGGATATACGCCCAATCGTCCAGTAATCCCAGTCTTCATTGCCCGTTGAACCCTTTGTCAGAGGTCGGCGCTAGTTTTACCCGTGTTTCCATACAAGTCGCGACTCCACACCAATATCATGTCTTCTCCAGCCGTACGTCTGCCTTTCCCTGTCCATCCAGCTTCCTGACAGAAACCCATAACTCGTCGCATCCCTCGCCCGCAACACAGCTCTCCACAACCTGCAATTCGCACGTGTGGCAGGCAGACATCCCAAAAAAGAAGACCTGTTTTATTCCGCAGCCATGGTTGGAGCTAACAACACATTGTTTGGCATTGAGCAGAAGATGATCCGCCGAAAGAAGAACGTCAAGAAGGGTATCCAGTTCTGCCTCATGGTCTGCGGTGCCTCGGGAACTGGTAAGTAAACAAACCCCAGTATCGAGCTGCCATTTTTGGTGATGAATTTGCGCACGTGCGACTGACCGCGCTGTTGTTCATGTTAGGCCGTACCACCTTCGTCAACACCCTCTGCGGCAAACCCGTCCTTGGCCACAAGGAATCCGACGATCCGTCTACTGCCCACGTCGAGGATGGGGTTAAGATCAAGCCCGTCACCGTCGGTATGCAACACTCTCTTGGTCATGAACATGGCACGGATAAAGCAGCATCTAACTGTGGACAGAGCTTGAACTGGATGAGGAGGGAACGCGCATTTCTCTGACCATCGTTGACACACCGGGCTTCGGTGATCAGATTGACAATGAGGCCAGGTAGGCTCTGCGGCCCGTATGACAGACAAGACAGCATGCTGACTGGTTGGGTGTGAACAGCTTTGCGGAGATTGTTGGGTATTTGGAGAGGCAATACGATGACATTCTTGCGGAGGAATCGCGTATCAAGCGTAACCCTCGTTTCAGAGACAACCGCATCCACGCCATGCTCTACTTCATCACCCCTACCGGCCATGGGTAATTTGTCCCTAGCTCCTGAGTTGGGCCTGGCTGCACTGCTAACAATACTGATAGCCTCCGCGAGCTCGACATCGAGCTGATGAAACGCCTTGCCCCCAGGGTCAACGTCATCCCCGTTATTGGCCGGGCTGACTCGCTTACCCCTGCGGAGCTCGCAGAGACCAAGAAACTTGTGATGGAGGATATCGAACACTACCGCATTCCCGTTTACAACTTCCCCTATGATATTGAGGAGGACGACGAGGACACAGTGGAGGAGAACGCCGAGCTCAGAGGTCTGATGCCATTCGCTATCGTCGGATCGGAAGATATCATCGAGATCGGAGGTCGCCAAGTCCGTGCCCGCCAGTACCCCTGGGGTGTTGTTGAGGTCGACAACCCGCGTCACTCTGATTTCTTGGCCATCCGGTCCGCTCTTCTCCACAGCCACCTTGCCGACTTGAAGGAAATTACCCACGATTTTCTCTATGAAAACTACCGTACCGAGAAGCTCAGCAAAAGCGTCGAGGGTGGTGCTGGAGTGTAAGTTGACGCTCAATTTTCTATTATGAAATCCCTACTGATTCGTTGTAGTGATTCTTCGATGAACCCTGAGGACCTTGCGTCACAGTCCGTCCGCCTCAAGGAAGAACAGCTCCGCCGCGAGGAGGAGAAGCTCCGCGAGATCGAGGTCAAGGTTCAACGCGAAATCAACGAGAAACGCCAGGAACTCTTGGCCCGCGAATCCCAGCTGCGCGAGATCGAGGCACGGATGCAGCGCGAGGCTGCTGCTGCCGCCGCTGCTCAACAAGGGACTTCCTCCAACCATTCGGAGCCCAATGGCAACCCAGAGTAAATCCGACAACGGTATCTGTTGCCTGCTCGCTAGGGCACTGATGAATGGCTGCCGCAACGATATGGCAAAACTTCGACACCTTCTAGGCGACCTGATCTTTCTGTGCAGGCGTTGGTTCTTCTTTTGTGTTTAGAGACAAAATATTCCCCCCCCCCCCCCCCCCAGCTGCTTCTGCAATTTTTCTTACCAAGATGATATTAGCTCCAGACCAAGGCCATGAATGTGACGAGAAACAGAGGACGATGGAGCACGCCCACAATGGCACTGACGAAGAGCGACTGGAAATGCGGTGCGTGGTTGGGCTGGCGGAAAGGGCACAGGATTCATGAGGGGTCATCCAGGGAAGGCATAAATGGTGTCGGCTGGATATCAGGTTAGGTGATGTGAAAATTTGGTGTTTCTCTTTTTGGTTCCAGCCGGCACCATGAATAAGGGAAGAGGCAATGAAGGAATGGGCCCCGTAATGCAGAGGAGGGAGGGTTCTTGAGGAGGTGGCCAGGCTGTTGTTCTTTCCGTCATGTCTGTCAGCATCAGCTTGCTGGTTATACCCCGAGTCGGCCACTTACTATCTGACTCGCTTTATTTTCCTTTCTTTTTTTTTTCTACTATTGGACTTCTAATGCAGATATCACCTAAATTAAGTTTTCATCGACCATTTCTGCCCTGACGCGTGATGTATGTCATGCTTTCGTTGTGATACTGCATTCCAGGCTTATACAAATCATGGGTATCGTCGTGCTGTATATGTCATGATCCACGGTCACCACACAACAGCAACGCGAGTCCTACCGCGCCGAGCACTTTCTTTCTGACTATTAGTCTCTGACAGCGGGCAGCTGAGCCCCAGCGACGGCCAACAAATCAGCTTGGTCGTTCCCTGGATCACCGGAATGCCCAGTAACCTTGGTAAACTTCGTTCTCGCGCCCACCGCGTCGCGCTCGTCTATGAGAGCCCGAATAGGCTTTATGATGTCGTCGTTCTTAACGGGCGCACCCTTTGACGACCTCCAGCCGTTCCTGGCCCAGCCGACATACCAGTTCGTCACGCAGTCGATCGAGTACTGACTATCCGTGCGGATCTCGACCGAAGCGGTGGGTAAAAAGCCCCAAAGGGCGTACAAAATTGCGGTGAGCTCGGCGCGCTGGTTGGTTTGCAGCGGCCCCGGGAGGCGGCAGGAAATATTGCGGGGGTCGTCCTCGCCAAAGTAGACGCCAACGCCGGCTGTTGCGCCGAATTTTCCGTTGCCGGGGGCGGCGCCGTCGGTGTAGACCACGGCTAGCTCGTTGTCGGCATTAGCGGCGGCTGTTGCTCTTTGGAAAGCTGACGAGGAGGCCTCAGCGGCGCCGGAGTCTGGCCTTGCTCGCTTTGCTGGTGGGGCCGCTGTTGTCGTCGGCGTGGAGCCGAGGCGGATTGGTGGTTGTTGCGGTTGAAAGGTTTGGGAGGGTTGACGACGAAGAGGGGGGCTGGCGTATTCTGGCGTCCCTGGGGGAAACACGACTCTACTAGAGACCGTGTTGACGATGGGATAACGCGTCGCGGGTGCCGGTGTCAGCGGCGTGGGGTCATGGCGGCTGTTTTGAACGGGATAGCCGCCTTGAGGTCGCGTGAGATCAAAGCCGTCTTTGCAGGAAGGCTGATAGATAGGATGATGGTGATAGCCTGGAGGTGCCGAGTGATCAGACCCGCGCTGGAAGCCCTGATGAGGATTGACTTGTTGGCTCGCTGTAGTATTGGAGGGTGAACGACCAGCATTGAGCCATCGGTTTGCTTCCTCGCGGGTGGGGAAGCTCTTGTCTATCATGGGGGTCAGTATGGGCTTTATCAAAGAGTGATTCGGGAATAGATCGGCTTACGGACTGCGCCGCTGAAACTGGTGACGAGCGCCTCGACCTCTGCCCATGTGGTGTAGACGCCAGGCTTACGGCCAACACGAACAGCATAAAACTTTGGCCGTCCCTTTCGCGCCATTTGCCGGAACCTCCAAAAAAGTAGGCGGCGTGCCAGAGTGATTCGTCGCGGCGGCGATGAGGGTCTGTGAGATTTAGATTGTAATATGCCAGCGGACAGGGGCTCGTCGGTGCTTCCCACGTGTGGCTTGGCGCGTCTTTCAGCTCTTGCTTCCGGGCAGGTGGTGTGGTGTAGACAAAAACCAAGTAGACGCAAATCTGAGATTTGAATTAAATAAGTTTAGTGGGGTTATTGAAGCTGATGCGCTGCAGGGGCCATAGGATCATTTGGTCGACACGTTGATAGCTCTACGCTATGGTGTTTAACCTGCATCAAAACTCCCAGAAGACAAATAAGAACCAAACAATAGGCAAGTCCCTGGTCCCATCTGGACCATCCATATATTAACTCCGTGGAACCCAGAATAGCAACCCAAACAGGTTGAGTTATCCCAAAGCCAAAAGAAAATTCATAGGAAAGCAAACAACGAATAATACAAAGCCGTCACCTCCGTCATGCCGTGTTCGTCTCCTAATCCCATATCGTACCTTGCCTTCCACCATCCCAAAGCCTCCGCAACTCATTCACATAAACATCCATCAACAGCTAACTAGCCTAGTTGTTGTTTTGGCTGTTCAAAATCCGCAAAATAGCCAAGAACAGGTTTATGATATCAAGGTACAAGCTCAGCGCGGCGGCGATCTCCTCCTCAACATGGTGTTTTCTCATAACGAGCTGCGTGTCAACGAGGATGTACCCGCTGAAGATCAAGGCAGCCAGCAGACCGTAGATGAGCTCGGTAGTGCTGGTGTGAGGGAGGAAGAAGGACATGAACCCGAAGAGGATCAACCCCCAAAGAGCGCCGAAGAGGTAGGGCATCCATGAGGTGAAGTCGTATTTGGACTGGCAGGCGAAGGCTGTCAAGAAGATAAAGATGCCGCCTGTGAGTACGACGGCATTGAGGACGATTGAGGACTCGTAGAAGGAGACGATGACGGAGATGGTGTAGGCTTCGAGGAGCGTGAAGCCGGAGAGGAAGAGGAGGTTAGTGGGATAGGAATGGCGTTTCCAGTAAGTGAGTATCATGAAGCCCATGGAGCCAAAGAGAGAAAGCCAGAGAACAGTGGGATTATTTTGGATCCAGTTTCTGTAGCCATCGCTCATAAAGCTGAGGGAGCTGACGAGAGTTGTCGCGAGGATCTGGACAGTAAGGATGGTATAGACTTTGCGAATGAATTGGTTGCGGATCTCAGTGGTAGCTTCGGCAACGGAGCCTCCGAACTGGAAAGAAAACGCTGTTAGTTCAAGATATTGATAGAAAACGAGCGCGGTGATTTCCTTACCTTGAAGTCATCGGGGATGTTGTCCTCACTGCTGCGAGGGGCGCCTCCGAAGAGGGCAGCACTGTCTTGCGCAGAGCTGCTCTCAGCCTGGTACGATGGAGGAGGCTGCGTGTAGCTGGCGTGCGCATCGGGATCTTCCTGCGGAGCAGACGTATACTTGGCCGTGCTCGCCATTGTGTCCGATATTGTTGCCGAGTTGAACTAACGGTAACGGTCTCGTACAGTGGTCGTATATCGTTTTGGGGTTGGGAAGACGCAAAAGTCCAAGGGTGTTGCCTTCTTGTAGAATTCGGTGTAATACAGTTGGATGAATGACGCTGGCAGCCTTTCACGGAGGATGACCCGAGAAAGTGGGGAATGCGCTAAGTGATCAGTGGCGGAGCTGCAGTAGGAAAAGACCAGGTGGATGCCGGAAGGTTCCATTAGCCTGGGGAAGCTCGCTTATTTACATAGCCTCGCCCTGCAGCCAAGGCCGTTCTGATCCCCAAGACCTGCAATAACTTTGCATCCACCCTTTGGAAAATAGATAAGCCTGACTAAAACTGCAATACGGAACTTCAGGTGCTGTGTAACCGCGATATTCTCCCTTTTGAAGAGTCATGGGAGTCAACTGCCCAGGGGTGCGCACAGTTGAGCAAAAGCATGCGTTGAAGATTATGCAGCAAAAGATGTAGCGGGGAAATCAGGGGTTAGGGTTCAATGAGGAAAAGATGTCAACTTCCTGGGCCCTTGCAATCAGGGTCCACCGGCTGGACTGGCTTGCAACTCTGTCTAGCATTGGGCAAACGCCAGTCGCGTCTCCCAACGACGTCCGCGAATGTTTCGGGGAATTTACGGCCCGCTTGAGCTCTCCTGAAGTCAACACCTGCAGGAGGGGAGCATTTTCCGGAACGACCAGCAAACGAAACGATCAATCGGCACAGCAGCATCGGCGGAGTGTTCTCGAGTGTCTTGCATACAACCTTTACTTGAAGCCCGATATCAACAAACCCTGAACAAGCAAATGCGACTACAGCGAAGACAACATACCATTCTAGCAACAACATAAGCTCGTCTTGAGCAGGCGCAGCCATGGCCGGAAATACCAACCGGTACTCGTCTTACACGACAGTCTCTGTCGGGTCAGGGTCAGATGGCAAAAATGGCGAGAAGGCGGAGAAAAAGGACCTCTGGAGCTCTATGCTGGACGGCGTAGCCAGCGCAAAGCGACTGCCAGAAAAGAACATCATTCTACTAGGAGGCACTGTCGACTCCCAGCGGGAATTCTTCGAATCACTTTCCAACAACGAGCTACGCCGAACCATTGATCGAAATGCCTCTCGAATGCCCCCAGTCGCAAATAGTTTTGCGCTGGGTTATACGTATTACGACGTCGTCGACGCCGACCAGGAGGATACATTGGCCCGCATATCTCTATACACACTTACGAACCCCTCGCCGAGTTTCGCGTCTCTTCTCAAACCGCTTCTGACGCCCCAAACGATACCCAATACCCTCATTGTAATATTACTGGACTGGTCTCAACCGTGGAAATGGATGCGGCAGCTACGGGAGTGGATTTTGCTGCTCAGGACTGTTTTGATTTCATTAAGCCATGAGTGTATGGCGACCATGGAGGAAGTGATGCTGTCGTGGCGCGATCGCGGTAGGGGTGGTGGGATCAACCTCGACGGCACAACGGCCTTGCCAGTAGCGGAAGATGGTGTCGCTTTGCCTCCAGGTCCTGGTGAGTGGGAGGATGCATTGGGTATCCCACTATGCGTTGTGGCCCAGAATGTAATTGCCTTCGAAAATGTCTCTTCTTTTACAGAAACTAACCCTGTGTGTGCAGGCCGAGAAAATGGAATACCTTGAAAAGACACAAGGTTGGAAAGAGGAGGAGTTTGATGTTGTGTTGCAGTTTATGCGCACAATACTGCTCAGACGTCTGTCGCCCCTATTCATCAAAGCAGTGTTGATAAATGCTGACTGCGGCCCCACAGACGGCGCTTCTTTGATTTACACCACCCCTTCATTACCCTCACAACTCCCAAGTTTGATTCACTCCAGCCTTGGCATCCACTCACTTTTGAAGAAGCAACCACTAAAACACAACGTTATCGACAGAGACAAGATTGTAGTCCCTCCCAACTGGGATTCGTGGGGCAAGATCCGTGTACTGCGAGAAGGTTTCGACGTTGAGCGTGTCAGCAACGGGTGGACCGCCGATCTCGATCAACCATTCCCACACCCTCAATCTAACGGTAATGTGGCAAACGGCGAGATCAACGGCGACAGCAGTGAAGCCGTCCATGAGCAAGAAGTAGAGGAAGATAGCGACCCCCAGGGCTCAACGGTCAGGTTATACGAGCTTTCGGTGCAAGACCCAACGATGGACGCCCTCCAGCTGGCAGGCCGCGACACTCACTCGACCGAGCTTGAAGTGAAGATTGAGGATACCCAAGTATTTCTCGGCAAACAGCTCAAGGCTCTTGACGGCTACAAGAAACAGAACGACGAAAATTTCACTCAGGATTTTGGAAGCTCCAGACACAAGCCCTTCAAGAAGGTCGAGGAGGACGAGGGTTCGCTGGATTCGTATATGCGGCCGACGGAGGCCAAGGTGTTGGAGCATATTGGCCCTGTGCAGTTCAACATGGGTGGTATCCAGGTAGATGCAGATGATATGGTCCAGAGGCTCAAGGTAAGCGGCCTCCTTGATTCAGTAATCCTCTTGTATTACAAAACACTGACAACCTGTGCAGGATCGTCAAGCATACGGCTCCTCGGAGCCAGGGAGCCCAACAGACGAGGTGGGTGCCGAGTCAAACGCCCAAATGGACACCGAGAACCTGCAGGCCTTCTTCCAGGGTCTCATGAACAGGAAGAGCGGCACAGGCAAATAAGCGTTCTGCTCTTTTGTTCCGGTGCCAGCTACATACAAACCTAATAACATTCACATTTCTACATGACCAACAAACTTAAAGGCCTAACCTATCTATTTTTCTACTTCCATTCATTGTGCGTTATTAGGAGTGGTGTTTCCGTACCGTGCACATGCATGCCTGTCTACCATATCTCCGGTTGGAGGGGAAAAAAGAACATGGGCTTGCCACTTTGTTTGAACAAAAAAGGATTAAGGTTGTGAATTTAGATACCCCGTATTTTTGATATACACAAAAGAACGTACATAATCTATCCGTTGTGGCGTTTTCCAACCGATTTCTGATCCTAACACGGGGAAGTGGTTTCCAAAAGATTGAGAGCTCGAAACAGTCATCATTGGTTTAGACATACATTCAGCAAGTCTTGAAGTGTGATGGATAATCTCCGCCTGATTCAACATTCATGCTATCTCTCATCCATCTGCCAGTTACGAATACATAACTAGATAGATACCAAACTACCAACTCAACAATACTTTGCCGCCAGCCGCCAACACCGTCTATTGCATGTCAAGATACGGCTGTGCCCATAAAACCAGTGGTTGAACGCAATCAGAAATAATGAACACATAAACCCCCCACAATGAGCCACCCAAAAGAGAAAATGGTATCATTTCTTCACTTTCTTTTCAGTTTCTTCCTCTCCGGGCGTAGACTGTCTCAACGCCTTTACCGTCCCTGTCAACTCTAATGCCAGCAATTGTTGCTGCTCCGCCATGTCGGCCACCGGTGATGCAATACGTCCAGTGTTGAGCTTTGCTGCACCAAACAAGGAGGCGGGAATGCTTCCGCGAACAATGCGTCACCTGGGACTGGTGGTGATGGTTGAGCGAGCTGAAATATGTCCCATTCATAGACATATTTAGCGCCCCGGATCTCGATATGACAATGTATATCCGGCTGCTTCATCAAGAAGGTACTTGATTGTGGGTATCTGAGTAATGCCCTTGTGTAGGGGCTTCAACTCGGCAAGCAACATCGGCGACCCCTACTGTAGCTCGATAAGAGCCCTTGTGCGACCTCTCGCCCTCAAGCGTAAATGAGCAAGCCGTGATTGAGCTAGCTCCTTGCCCAGATGAGCCTCGACTCGTACTTCTTCCACCCCAAGTTTTGCCGTTATGGCGCCTGCTAGTAAACTCTGGTGTATCCAGTGATGCTCCATGAGCTCGGGCTCAAAAGCTTTGATCGTTTCCAATGCCATTTGCTTATAGCGTGGTTCATCGAAGAGCGAGCCCAGCCTATAGAGATTGGATGCTGAGACGGCATTGACGGAAGGAATCAGAATGTCCATACCACTCTTCAAGCGGGGAATGTTGTTGCTGATGGTTTGTAACTCAGTTGAGTAGAAACCGCCAGAATAAGCACGTCGTCGGGTTTGGATTGCGTCCACTGGTGATGGCGAGTCATAGAATAAACGGTTTTGTGTTTCTGAGTGGGGGTGTCATTAGCTAAGCCTCCATTATCATCTTTTTTGAACATTGGGATATTGACTTACCTTGAAGGTCCTGGGCCCATTTCAGCCACGGCTTACTACAAGTTGCTTCATACAGATCCAAAAGACCCTCAATCAAAAACGCATAGTCGTCAGCGAAAGCAAGCGTCTCGCTGGGCCCGTTATTCCAATAGCGGTGCAGCACCCTGTTACCAGGCCCACTACACCAATTTTTGTGCCGTGCCTCATCACCGTCAGCGTCTGCGGTGTTTGCATCATTCAACCACAAATTGTCCATGATGAATTGAGCCGCCTTTTCAGCGTGTCGGATATACTCCTTGTCATTGGAATGACCAACGGCCTCCGCGGCTGCTTGCGTCCGAGAAAGTGCTGAGATGACCATCCCGTTGATCCCAACAATGATTTTCGTGTCTCGGGGTGGTCGCACGCGTTCCTTGTCCCTACGAGCAAGAAGGTTCTCCTTCGCAGAAGAAATGATTTGATGTATCTCCTCAACAGGAAGACCGTGTTGAGTTGAGAGCTCGTTGGCATCGTTCCCGGCGGATAGAATGTTTTGATTGATAAACTCATCAGAGGGATCCCGGTCTTGCGGAACATTTCCATCCTCTTGTACATTCCAGTACGCCGCAGCAATGTTACTTGCTTCAGGACCAATGACATCGTCAAACTCCCTACGAGTCCAGAGGTAAAATGCCCCGTTCGTCATGTGCTGTTCGCCCTTGCGGTAATATGAGTAGGCTGCCTCGCTCGAGACAAAGCCTCCGTTTTCTTGCTGAATCACAGGACTGACTAAGTAATCAGCCAGGCCCAGCACAACATCAGCAAACTCATCTTCGCTCGTCAATTTAGCCCCTTGTCTGTTTCCAAGCCAGGCATCAAGATACACCCCCAATAGCAGGGCATTGTCGCCCACCATTTTCTCAAAATGGGGCATGTTCCAGTCGCTCGTGGAGCTCATCCGCATAAATCCTTCACCGATATGGTCTCTCAGGCCACTGTTCTTCATCTTATTCAAAGTTTGAAGCGCCATCCTTGTCGCCTTCTCAACATCCTCGTCTCCTCCAATAATATCGCGTACTGTGACAGGACACTCTCTGAGTCGCAGCAGGAAAGAAAGTCGCGCAGGGTTGGGAAACTTTGGTTCGCCAGGCTGGCCAAACCCGCCGTGCACAGGATCGAAGAGCTTGGCTATACGGCTTACGGCAAGCTCGACATGGTCTAGGTCCACTTCAAGATCAGAATCGGACATTGCCGTGGCGTTGAAAGTACGAGCAATCGGCAAAGCGCCTTCCTGAACGAATTTTTCTAGGCCTTCCAGCTCCTTAGCAGCCGCTTCCCGGCACTTTTGCTCCTTTTCAACCCACAATCGAAGATTGCTTTGTGAAACGGTAAGCAGGTCGCAAACCTCTCCATCCTCTCCAACGGTACCAGGCGCAGGTAAAAAGGTATTCCCGAAGAACGGCTCAAGATCAGGAGTGAAGAAGACGTGCAACGGCCAGCCACTGGTGCTGTTCACCGCAACGCTATAATTTTGGTATATAGTGTCGAGGTCTGGGCGTTCCTCCCGGTCGATGATGATGGGGATAAAGTGCTCGTTGAGGAAGGCAGCGGTTGTGGAATTGTGAAACGTGTCCCGGGTTGTCAAATGGCAAACTGAAGGTGTCCATAGTCAGCCTGGCTTTCATGACACTGGGATAGAAAGGAAAAAGCTTACGGTGATCGGCGAGAAATCCAATATGCATGTAGATGGGTTTATTTTCGGCTTTCGCCCGGGCCAAGGTCTCCTCACTTATGGGCTGCCACGCTACAGGTGTATCGGCATGAAGAAGTACGTACGGGCTCTTGCTTTCCGAGGCGCGGTTCCGCAAAGGTGGGAGAGCGCCGGAGCCCTGGGACTGCTTTCCTGAAGCCGGCGGGGCGGCTCCATCCGGCCCTGACTGCTGCTGTTGGAGCTGTGCGCTCATCATCTTGGAGGGAACTGGTGAAAGGTCGTCTGAAGGCACTGTTAAAGAAGGGGTTCTCGGCCAGGCGGTGGCAGCGATCTAGGAACCAGATCGACGGCCAACTTCTCGGTGAATTTAGGTTGGTGCGATTCGTTGCGGGGAAGTATGGATGGCTGTGACTCGATCCTGAACTCGGAGCTATGGAGAAGCTAACATTGAAGAAAAGATTCTACGATAAGTAACTATTGGCTAATGCCGAGTGTTGAGAGAATATAAGCAAACTCGCCAGACGAGCTTTTGGGGGAAAGTTGGGTTGTTGGAACACGGAAGCTGTCCTGTGGAGAGTGGTACTTGAGCCGATGCGCGGGGGAGCTTCCGGCTAACGAGCAAGGGACTTGCTGCTGCCAAGCCCCCACCTGACGTAGGAAGCTTCCCAGCCTTGTTCCCCTTACCTTAGGTACATACACTTTCGGAAACCCCAACTCGACCATAAACATCAACCATACCACTTCTATTAACCCGCTCACCTGGTCTGCAAGTCAACACGTTTTAAACCGTATTGATTACCACGCCACCATCCGGCATCTGACCATTTTGGTCGACCCAAGGAGGCCATGTCCTGACACCCCATACGAGCAAACTCACTTGACCTCATCATCTCCAACTAATCTTCGTTCACCCCCGAGAGTCCATATTCACAAAAAGCTCTTCACTTTGGGTCAAGACAAAGTTCTTGGTTTGAAATTCAGTATCTGGGTATGTACAGTACATAAGCACCCAAACAAAAACACCGCCGTCCATGAACCCTAAGGAGGAGCATCTCAGTGAAGCCAACGAAGAAAAGAGAAAGTGAAAAATAACAAGAATAAATCTTGTAAGAATCGAATAAGCTTCCCCGAGCAGTAGCACCAACAACGATCCCCACATGAAGACAATTCAAACTCCCAAATCAGAAAATCAACCGCAAAGCTGGTAGAACCGAGGACTATTTATCCTCGGCAAACGAAGTGAATGAAAATACATGCCTCCGATATACCAAACCCACCTGAACTAACTTTTCATCACCTCTAGTACATTCCAGTCCCTTCTTTTTGTTGTGGTTTTCGTGTCGTAAGCCTCGTAGCTCATCGTTCGTGTTTCGTCAAAATGTTATGCTCCACCGATACCCTTGTGATGACGGAACGTTTGATTTTTGCAAGCCACCTAGAACTGAGTCCTGACTTGCTTGTACGGTGGACTTCTTATTGTGGCTTTTCCCGGCTCAAGTTGGGTTGAGGTGTAATGGTGCGACCCATCCTCCCTTCTCAGCCGGCATAAAAATAAAGTTCGAGGCACCAAGATCGAGCTGCAACAGTGTGGGGAAAATGGAATGTGTACAAGAGAAGATTGTATACACAGTAAGAAGCGAAAAGATAAACGGCTCGGGCCGCCGTGAGTATTCTACATAGCTACGTCGTCTTTGTTGACGAGTATTTGTTGTTACACTTAGGCGGGCATGGAAATTGGCTGGCCAAGAGGAGGCAAGACATTCTTGCCGTAAGCACCGCCCATGTTTCCTACACGTACAAAAGGTTAGCTCGGCGGGGCACGAACTGCAGGGGACAATGAATTTTTGAGACGTACCAACAGGGAAATAGTTGCAGACGGTGTACAGAGACTCCATGTTACCGACAATGGTGCCGGCGGGGCAGAGAGCAGTGAAGCAGCCAACCTGCTTGGAATCCTTCCAGACAACCTGGGTGAAGTGGCCCCAATCCTTGAAGGTGCGTTGAGCTTGAGCACTAGGGTCAGCCCGACCATATTCGCTGGCAGGGAATAGCTCAAGCTCATTGTTGTACCAGCCGTTAGAGATGGCGCGAGCAGCGGCACCAGCCCTGTTGACTTTGGCAACCTGGCCGGAAGAGGCCCACATGGCAAGGTTCTGGCCATATCCACCACCGTTAATGCTCCTGCAGAATGGTCAGAATCGTTATTCAACGTCGAGAAACTTAGAAAAGCTTACGTGTCGTGTTCAAACTTGCAACGTTCGGCAAGAACCTTAGCAGAGTCGGCATACTGCTGGCCCCACTCGAGGGCACCAGCGGAGTGGTTGAAACGGTGCACGTTATGGCTCTCGAGCACAGCTTTCTGGTAGTCATCGGATACAGCAGGTGTTTCGACCTTGACTGGAGCGGGGGCTGGAGTAGAGACCACGGGAGCGGGCGCTTCGACGACGGGAGCAGGAGCCTCAACGACGGGAGCGGGAGCCTCAATGACGGGAGCTGGGGCTTCCACAACGGGAGGGGGGGCCTGTGTGGTGGGCTCGGGCTGCGGAGCAGGTTCCACAACGACGACTGGCTCGGGAGCAACACTCGTGCTGGGAGCCGCAGGGGAAGGAGGCGGCGGGGGAGGAGCCGCAGAGGTGGTGGTCGCGATGGTAGTAGTAGTGGTGCGCTGAGCAGGGCGTCGAGCCGCGCTGAACACAGACGGAGTAGGGGTCTCGCCTTCGGTGACAGTAACAGTAACCCACTCAATGACGACCTTGCTGTGAACAATAAGGCGACGCTCTTGGAGGATGGGGCTGGCAGCAGCCAGGATAGCACCACAAGCGGCGAGCATAGCTGAGGACTTCATTTTTTTTTTCGAAGTTGATGGGTCTGTTTGAAATATTAGCTTCGTAGGCTGAGAGATGTATGGTTAAGATTAATGAAAAATAGTCGAGATCATGCAGTCGGAGCAAACTTCGATCACCTGGCTTTCAAAGAAACAATATGATTGCGGTGCAACAGACATAGCCCACGTGGGCGCGAGGAGATGGTGCTAATCAATAAACATCAATAAACGTACTTGAGGGTGATGATTTAGTTTATGAATGATGATTTCGGTCCGTTCTGAACTGAATTCCTGTTCTGGGAGGATCGGCCTGATGGGGGAGTTATGTACTCAGAGCCAGCTTGAGGGCAGCACTGCTGTCGTTGCTTGATCCTTCAAGGATGTCGATGGGATCGTGTACGAAAGTGGCAGTCGTTGTGAGACAGTTTTCGGTCCGCTGAGCTGGAACGAGATGACGTCTCTTTACTTGCCGCACCGGCCCGTCGACGAGACTGCTAGTGAAAGGAGTGACGAGAAAAGAATGAGTGACGATACTTGTCGTCTTCCACAACCAGGGTTCACGAGTGCTGCAGTAGCCAAGAGATTCCGAGGTCGCTCTAACACCAAAAGACAGCGCCGCCGTCAGAAAGATGTCAACGTTTTTAGTTTGGAAGGAGTGTAAAGTCGCCAAATTGAGCAGGGCACAAAAGTCGAAAAAGTTGTGAGATCAAAATGGAGAACTGTTGGTAAGGAGTGGACCGAAGTAAAACTTCAAAAGGGGTGTTGGAGGAAGAAAAAAAGGTGAGGAAGCGGTAGCGGGAAGGAATGTAGTCCACAGGTCGCACCGTAGCAGAAAAGGTGAAGAAGGTCGAGAGAAGGTGAGAATCGAGAAAGAAAGGATGGTGTTCTTAGCAGCCGCCAACAGGTGGGGCCCAAGCTGGAGCGTCAGGTCGGGGGGATCAGAATCCAGGGTGCTGGTCCTGGCTTCTTGGCCCCTTCAGACGTCACCTTAATTTTCTTGAATGCGGGGTGGGAGGAGTGAAAATATCAAGACAACGCCACACTTCTCTGCAAACAGGCAGGCCCAGCGGGGGGGGTTAATGCATCAATAGGTTACGACCAGGGTCGTTCAAGTGCGAGGTAGAAAAAAATGGAAGCCGAAGATTTGGGTTTGGTAGGTTTGCTTAATCAGACAATAGAATCAACGGTCTTTGGTATCTGGTCCTGAAATACATACAGCAGTGCGAGGTCCAATTCTATATACTCGAACCGCATCATAGCCGCGCAACGTAGCAGCAACGTGTATCCTGTGATGCCTTCCCCAGGCTGCCGGCTGGGTCGCTGGATTTCTCAGTCTTCTCAGGTGGTGTCACGTCAACTAGACAATTGGCTCCCAAGTCACAGGGAGCTGTCGTCCCATGTTTCTGAACTGGGCCGTTCTTTGAGCCCTCGGCTTGATAACCGTACGCCTTAAGGGTTTCTCTGTCAGCACAGTCGCGGTGATAGGAACCAACGAAATCGCTGTTCCTGAGGGGTGCCTTGCAGGACTTGGCGGGGTAGCTTGCAATTACCGGGACTAACCCTGAATGCCCAGACGTTAGGAACCAATGGATGCAACGGCGGTAACCCATGTCTGTCTGAAACGACGCTAAATAACGGATGGAGACTTTGACGAGATTCACCAATGCTCTCACTCTTCCCCTGAGAAAACTCTATCGACAAGGCGCATGATCATGTTGCGTTGTTAGAGCTGGTATGATGATGGCCTTCAAATCCTTAACATGATTCGATCGACGCCAGCACATGTCGCAACACCAGGCGATGTTCTAGCAAATCCTAGGCTACGAAAATGGTTTCTATAATATACGTTTAATGAATATAACAAGTTTCTAACTCTAGAAAACAAAATCCTGGTTACTAAATCTCAATATCACGATCTGGACTGTTTGCATTTCCACGGGAGCTGACATGCATTCCGTCGGCAGCATGACCCCCAAGCATGTGGTACTGGATTTTACTACGATACCACCGGGGCTCATCTTCCCCATTCATATGCCACTTCCGTTTGGCAACAAACCGAGAAGGTCTTCATCAATTTTCCATCATGTCGGTATGGCAATTTGAGCAGGCGGAAAATAGATCTCTTGGAACATGAGCTCGGTGTTTGAAAGCAGATTACACATCCAGATTTGAGCAGATTTCATCATCTTTGCCCTTCGTGCCTTCCACTTCCAGATGTGCCCCGCGGGGGAACAGGCACAGGGAGATAAACACCCACATTTAAGGGGAGTCGACCACTGTTGGTCCAGATTCTTGTGCTGGGAAGGCGCGCAAGGGTTTCCCAGCCGGCGCTCATGGTCGTTCTTCAACAAGCAACTTCATGCTCCCGAGGCTCTCTCTCGGTAACAACAGGGAGTCTGTGTTCAATCCGGGCGCCCGGAATGGTTGGTTAAAGTGCTAAACACTGCAACGTGATGTATGCAGCTCGTCGATATCGCTACTGATCAAGAAGATCGTTCCCGCTTCAAGACGACCTCCCAGCACAAAAATCTGCAGATTACCGATTGACCCCCGCAAAACCTTAAATAGGATGACCTCCAATATTTTGGTTTCAAATCTCACGAGGCAATCGGGATCTTTGGCGGAGACTCTCGTTTTCGTCTCAGATATCAGAACCGGCAGGTTTCCGTCGCGGAGCGTAAGCCGCCGATGCCTGCCTGCTGCTCCCAGCTGTCCCGTTGGTGACAGCGTTCTGTATTTTTGAAGACAATATTTGTTGCACAGCAGCACGTCCTTTTGCCACTATTTTACGCATACCCCTGAGAAACAAGTGCAAGAATGTGGCCCAAAAAGTGTTGGGGGCGTCGAGATGGCTTTGACCTAGCCCGTTGTGCCTGTCTCCATTGGCCTCGACAGTGCTGACGACGACCAGACCAACTTGATGTCCGTAGAACCGACCGCAAAATGAAGGCCATTTCTCCATCACTCCACTCTCCGTTCGGTGACACATATGGGCCTGGGGAAAATAAGCCCCATGACTGGGCGAGATGCGATTTTGATCGACCAGATGATGCTCATGGTGCCATGCTTGTCAAACTGTTACATGAGAATTGAGGTGGTAGGGTTTTCCGAGCAACCCAAGAATAACATCCATACTTCTGTCTAAGGCACTACTGACACCCGCAAGATGGATTCTATGGTGACGAGCGGTTTCTAATAAGCTCAGGTTGCTGGATAGTTCCCCAAGACCACCGTCATGATGATCTGATGGCTGAAAGGGGTGTTGCTGCAAGAAGCCCCGCTGCACCAAAAGTGTACTTGGTGCCGCATTCCCTGGCTTCCAAAAACCCTCATTGAAACATGACCGACTTGGAATGCCCATCCTCCACTATCCGAGACAGATGGGTAGATAACTGTGGTGACTGGTTGTGAGGCTGGTTTCTCTCCGGATGCAAGTTGAGCAGACTGTAAGATGTTGCCTGTTTTACATAGATTAATCTCCTTGAACTGGTCTGCTCAACTGCATGACTTTGCCGGAGCTTGTCAAAGGCAGTGTACACCAGTCCACAACATAGGTATACTACTGCTGCCCAGTTAAAGCAGCCAGATGCTGGCAGATCAGGCAAGGCTTCCGAGACATACAAACGTATCGTGAAAATCTGAGTTGAAGGTTTAGACATGACCTGCCTGGATCGAGACATTGTCATCGAGACATGGCTGATTCATCCTGCTCAGCTCCGGTGTCGCTTATGCCAACATTGAGTTAGCCAAGATGTGCGGCTTTAGTGTTTTTTCTCTCAGTTGAGCTGTCTGTTTGTAGCAGATACTCGGTTTATCTGGCCAACCATACATGTTATGATGTGGCAGCTCTAAAGAAATGGTCGTCAGAGAGTACCAAGCGAAGCACGAAGCCCGAAAGCGTTCTCATCCGACCTAAACACGGAGGAGATTCTCCAGCCTGTGGCTGTGTTAGGATACTATTCCGAGCCCTTCCCGTACCTTGGTCATTGTCACAGTCGTATTTTCGCCACTTGTGGTCGCGAGCAAAATAAGCTCGGTTCGGAGATATCGCGCCGCGAGTTTTGACCACACAGTGTTAAGCTCAATCTCTGTAAAGAAGGTCTTTCTGACCGGTGCCTCTGTGGGGACACAGAGAGACCTCTTGTGTAAGATGATCGTTCTTGCCATCGCGGTTCACGTAAGCTGCCATCGTCTAGCGGAACTAGGACATGTTGAAAATTTACGCGTCCCTAGAGTGAGCGGATTTCCTCGTCGTCTAATAATAAATGAGAGGTCGATGATGATGCTGGTCTAAAAGAGGACGGACAGGAATCCAAATGCCCAGCCGCTCCGGTCTCTGTACAACTATCGTTAATCCTTGGTTGTCTAAAAACATCAACGGCGCCGGTTTCAGGAGGCAAACATACTGAATGACAGACAGACAGACAGCAGCCGATTCAGCTGCGCCTTTTTCCGACGTGAAAAGACCCGGGACGACCTGGGTATGACGAATGAGGCTGAGACCAAACCGCTTTCATGCCCAATGTCCTGGAGGCAGACGGCTTGTTGCAAGCCACCTGATTCATTAAGCTTTATGAAGCTACCACATGACACCAGTGACCCGGAAGTCTTGCCACAGTGGTTGAAACCCAACATTGGCTCGACGGGCTCAAATCCACTGTTCTCGCGACTACTCTGGCTCAAGCCTAGAATGAGGAGTGGGCGATGTACGCCAAGAGATGCCAAAGAGGAACTCGGGTCAAACACAGATTCTCTTTTTGTCTTGTCCTTTCTGCTGTTGTGTGTTGGGTTTCTACTATGTACAGAGCCCAGACATTTGCACCCATCTATCCCCCATCTTGAGGCAGGTAAGTAAAGAAAGAAAAACTATCCTTCAACTTCAAGCAGAAAGCCCCCACTACTCCATCCGAGTTTAGGAGGACTGGGGCTTCTCAGCGACGAACGGCTTCTCCCATGCTGGGACCGGTGAGTGGGCATAGATCTGCTTCTGTCTGAGGTGAACGGGTGTTGACTGCTTGGGCTGGTCGGGGATGACCTTTTCGAGTTTCTGTTGAACACGAACGTATCGATTAGCTTGTGACCTTGTGTTGGGAGGCGATATAGGTGGTAGGATTTGACTCTAGGGATATGACGTACCAGGCTGTCGAAAACACACTTGTTCAGCTTCCACTCATCGGGCCGGCATTGCCACAGCTGGTGGTTGTTGTTTTCGAGACATGTCCAGTGGGCGCGGAACTGCTCCAGGCATGACTTGTTGATATCCTCGATGCTGGTGACCAATCGTTTGTCAGCTCTCATGACCTCTTCTCGTGATGTGTCCTTGCCCGAATTCAATATGGCTCCGCTTCTCCAACCCAAAGTTCAGCAGGGGGGACGTACACGCTCCGGGCGCATCTGGTGACCCGCCGCCCCTCCTTCAGGCACTCAAACTCGCCCTTTCCGGGGTTCTCAGTCTTGCATTGCATGTAGTCGTCATTGTAGTCCTTGCACCGCGCGCCGATGAAGAAGGCAGCTGAGAGAAGAGGGGCAGAGCTGGCGCCAACCTCCTTGACCTTGGGGATTGAGTCTGGCAACGGCGTCGGATCGAGGAGGATCTGCTGGTTGAAGCTATCGATTATGTCAGTGATTCCCTCCCCCGGGGCCTCGCTCCCCCCAATTGAACCGATTTGCAAACTGAGTGTTAGAGACCCTAAGAGAGAGCACATACGTCGGTTTTCTGGCTGCCATCTTGACGGTGTTGGCGGGCCTGGCTTGGCTGCGAAGCTGTGAGTGGTTTGGAGCTCTGGCGATGCTTGGAGTTGCTGGAGGTTCGGCTTCCTGACGTGTGGGTCCCACCCGCTGGTGGATGATTGGCTTGCCCAAGGTGAGGCGCCCTGCCTGCTCGGTGAGGGCCCACTTTGCAACGCGGTCTGCGCCAGTGAGCAACGAGGGAAGCCTGGGCCAGCTTTTGGCGGAGCTCAGTTTTCGAATACTGCAAGCCGAACAAAACATTGAACCAGTCCATATCCAACAAAGTCGAACAGCAACTTTACGCACCTTATCGCTTCGTGACCAGTTGCTTGCGTAAAAGGCTACAGGATATACCGAATACAAGCTAGACAATTATCATTGCAGCTCCAGCGCGCGTCGCTGCTGACATTCCTCCTCGCCGTTTGTTTTCGTTCCCTCGATTTGCGACCTTACGCTTTTCTCCCCACGCGTTTTGTCCACCCCGAGCTATCAATATCCAATGTTCGCAACAGCGAATAAGCCGTCAGGCCAATCCATCTTTGGGGGAGGCGGTAGCAGTCTGTTTGCGCAACCAGCCGCCAATGTAAGAAGATTCCCGGCTTTCAACAAACAGGCGTAATGTTAATCGAACGATGGCAGCAGCAACAGCAGCAACAACAACAGGCGCAACAACAAGCGCAACAACAAGCCCAATCGGCGCTAGGACAGACTCTGATCAACCCTACCCAACAGCTGGGTAGTTCGATATGGCAACCTGGAAGCCAGACAAACTGTAGGTTCTGCCAACAAAGACAGCTGAGAGATGCGATTGCCGCCTTCTCCTTATCGCCTGCTATTCTTCTCATCCGCTACCAATCCTAAGATGTCTCTTGCTAACCTGCGCCGTTTGTTCACCGACCCAGTCCAGAAGCCGATTCCCGATCAAATCAAGCTCATTACTGAGAAATGGGACCCCTCGAACCCCAACTGCGTCTTCCGCACCTATCTCTACAATAAAGTCGAAGAGCATGCTGTACCGCACTACCACCCCGGTCCCCAGGATGATCCAAAGGAGTGGGACGAAGCACTCCGCAACAAACCCGCGGCCAACTTCATGCCCGTTCTCTGCGCCGGCTTCCCGTCTATTGTCGCGCGCCTAACGTTGCAGCGAAGGGCTCTGGCCGAGTTCAACAACAAGCTTCATGCAATCAACGCCAGTTTAGAGGCGATTCTTTCCCGTCACGATTTGGAGCACTCTGTTCGTGCGCTCAATGCGCGGAGGAAGCACACCGAGCAGAGCAGACGTTGTCTGGTTCTGGCCGCCAAGGTCCAGATTTTACGTAACAGGGGATACGCGCTTTCCGGCGACGAGGATCAGCTCAAGCAGAAGCTCCAAAAGATTGACAAGGACTTGCAAGATCCGGCTTTGAGCGCGCGGTTGGAGGAGCTGTGGAGTCGTCTTATCATTCTCAGGCAGTACGCGGACAGCCTGAAGGACGAGATCAACAAGCCTGACGCTCTTGGAAATGGGGGCTTGAGCGAAGATGTGGAAGCGAAGGCAAAGAAGGTTGGTATTGCTCCGTTGGCAAGCAACAATGAAAGCTGAGGACTAACATTAATTTCCAGATCCTTGAAGATTATGACAAGCAACTTCAGCACCTTAGGAAGCAGGTTGAGGAAGCCAAGAAGGACTTTGACGAGTGGGAAAAAGAACACCAGCCAACCCCGGCTCCGGCAAAGAAGTCACGCTAGTCGCATGCTACTCTTGATATGAAGAGGCCTATAACACAATTTCATTAGGCCGTATTGGCTATTTGTTTATGGAGCCTCTTTGTGCATATTTCAGCTAGGTAGAGACTTGAAGGAACCAAAAAGGAAGAGACTAGGGCAGCAGGCGAAGGCGACGGCGCAGAAATGTATCTTATGTAAAGTGTGGGTACTCAAAATTGGGGAAAGAAATACACCATGAAATAACGGACCGCGGACTTGTGATGATTGTTTTATGATTTTCTTTTCCCATTTTGCTTGTAACTCTGAGTCAACTGCCAAAGGTCTTTCCTGGGAGCTGAGTGTGTTTCTTTCTAGGCCGGGAAAGATGTCGACAAACGCCATGGAATGACGCTAGACTTAATCCTTTTCAACATATGCCAGAGAAATTTGTCTACTGACTATGTGCCCTTTTTTGGAAAACAAAGGATATCTGCAGTCTTCAGGAAGCAAGAGCTAACGCCATCCCAAGTGTCCCTGTCTATCTCACGTCTAAAGTCATTACCACATGCAAGTAGGCAAGCCACCAAACCTCCCTTGGTTATGTTCCCTGACAACATCCACCACTCTATTGTTGGTACACGGTGTTTATACATGGCTCAATTGTCACGACGACGGCGGTCGATCAAGAATGTACTTTATATCGATACGCGGAACGACGGACTGTGGCATATGGAGTGTATTGCGGCCTCTTAGAAGATCTTGTAGACGGCGTCGATGACAAAGGGAGCTATACGGGGGGGGGGGGGGGGGGGCAATTTTAGCGACGACTCGACGAGCGGATAACGATAGAGAGAGGGGGGGTTTCATACAGAGGTAGAGGGCAGCAGCTGTGGCGACGACTTGCTGGATGGTGAAGGCAGCCTCAGCCTCGGCGGCGCGAAGCTCGGCCTCTGAGATTTGTGGGGGCACTGTTTCAATTATTCGCTGGAGTTTCTGGCTTGTGGAGATATGGGAAGAGCGGTAAACATACAGCCGAACATTGTGGGTGTTGTGATAGGGTTGTTGTTGTTGTTGTCGGTGTTGTTGTGTTTGTGGTGGATGGGTGATGTTACAAGTAACGATGGGTATTGATGCTGCTGCTCTGCACGGACAACGGAATTCTTCTTGCTTGGGAACCTTGAAAGTTCAAACTTCGGATCTGGGTTCAAAATGTTAGAATAAAGATCCAGTAATTTTGCTTCCCAGGCTTTTCCCTGATTTCCGACCCCACAGTGGCAGTTTGAGTGTTTGAATGGGCTTGGCAGTCGGTGAACTTTTTTTTCATCATGACGCCATCCCTAGTTCGGCAATCGGGCTTGAGGGGGTTTATGACAGCGGCGCGAGCTGACACCGCCTGCCCCGGTGCAGAAGATGGGCTTGGCATGCGGCTCGGAATGGTACCCGGAGTACAATTACCTAAGACAACATCAGATGCAACGAGCTGCAAAGCCGGTGAACCAGTCGGAGCGTTATCAGGAGGCCCCTAGCCGAGAATACCCGACGGCCGCCGCTTGGAACTGACAAACAAACAACAGCTCCAGCCTCCAGGGTCGTGGTTGATGCTGGGGACCGATAACGGTGGTGGGTGTGGACTGGACTGGGACCTCGGAGGGTGACTGTATGACTGGATAAGGGTTGCCATTGACTTTAAGGTTTGCATTTTCTCTGGCTCGTTATCTCTTCCTCTTGTTCCGTATCTGCCGTAGACTGGGAATTCCAGTTTTGTTTGGGCGAGTTTTCACCAGCCTAGCGGACAATCGCATATTGTCCAGTTCGCCGCCTTGCATCAATCTGGATCGGGATTGTTCGTGAACTGCCCTTACGACCAGGTCCGACTCTATCTAAGCACCGTTCAAGAATTTCTCACATCACCTTCATCGCCTTTTCTATTTTCAAATTTTCCTCGTCCTTTGCGCCAGCTCCATACGTCAGTCTCTGCGGCCACACGGGATCTTTTGTGTGCCACTGAGCATTGAGGCAGAACCTCAACAATCCTTGGCCAGTCTTTGTTCCGGTCGATACGCGCGCTCTTGCGCCACCATATCGACTGTTTGGCCGTTACTGGCGCTTGGGCCTGAATTGAATCTCGCCGAGCTCTCAAATATTCGGTTTCCTAGTCGGAATGGCTTCCAGGCAGCAGATGGCGCACCTGCGCAAGATACCAGGTGCTTTGCTCCACGCTTCCCGAGCTCCCAGGCCCCTTTTGCGACCTCATCTGGCAACTGCTTGCTCTTCTCATAAAGCCTTGTCAAGGTGGGAGAGCACCACGAGCGCCGCCTGGGAAAGCCCGAAACCGACACTACAGACACCCGAATTTTATAGACTACCCGAGCTATTCCCTATCAATGAGAGCTTTATCAAGCGCCACATCGGCCCCGACGATCTGGGTGTGCAGGAGATGCTCCAGGCTCTATCACCCCCCGTTCAATCGCTTGACGAATTCGTAGAGCAAGTGATTCCTGCTGATATTCGGTCCACAAGGGAGTTGTTTGTCATCGAGGGAAAGCAGTCTGAGAACGAGACCATGTCGCGGGAGGGTCTCCAGGAATGGGAGGTGCAGAAGATCGCACAAGACATTGCTGGATCTCCCAACAAGTCCGAGAGGTACTTTATCGGTGAAGGATACTATGGCACCTTGGTTCCCGAAGTTATTAAGCGCAATGTGCTCGAAAGCCCGGCTTGGTACACTAGTTACACGCCATACCAACCCGAGATCAGCCAGGGCCGTCTTGAATCTCTGCTGAACTTTCAGACCTTGGTAACGGATTTGACAGCTCTCCCCGTTGCCAATGCCAGTTTGCTTGATGAAGGTACTGCCGCGGCCGAAGCCTTAGCTATCTCCCTGAACTCGCTGCCGACATCGAGGCAGAAGCTGGAAGGAAAGACGTTTGTCGTCTCCAACTCTACCCATCCTGCGACGATCAAGGTGTTGTGCGGACGTGCTGAGGCGCTCGGGGTCAAGGTCGTCATAACCGAGGTGAGCGAGTCCACGCTCACTAACCTGGAGGAGTTGGGTGACAAGCTGGTCGGTGTCTTGGTTCAGTACCCTGATAGGTATGGTAATGCCATCGACTTTCGACCGATTGCTGATGCCGTACACAAGCAAGGCGCGCTCCTCAGTGTCGGAACCGACCTATTGGCACTTACTCTCTTGACTCCACCGGGCGAACTCGGTGCTGATATCGTATTTGGAAACTCGCAAAGATTCGGTGTACCATTTGGATCTGGAGGGCCTCATGCAGCCTTCTTCGCCGTGCAGGAGAAGCTCAAGAGGAAGATGCCCGGCCGCCTTGTCGGTGTATCCAAAGATCGTCTTGGTGGTCGTGCTCTTCGGCTTGCCTTGCAGACAAGAGAACAACATATCAGACGAGAAAAGGCTACCAGTAATGTCTGCACTGCTCAGGCCTTGCTCGCAAATATGGCCGCATTTTACGCAGTCTACCATGGCCCTGAGGGTCTAAAACGGATTGCCGAGAGGTGCAACCTCGCCGCAAGGGTTGTGTGGGCGGCCGCCACACGCTATGGCTATGAAGCGCAGGAGCCAATTTTTGATAGAGTCACCATCCACTGCCCGGGTGTGGCCGAGAAGCTCTACCGTTTCGCAAAGGACGCTGGAATCTACATTAGGCCGGTTGGCGAGAACAGGGTCACTCTCAGCATGGACGAGACGGTGACGGAGGAAGATCTGACCAGGCTCGTCCGGATTCTTGACAACTTCCGTTTCCATATGGTCAAGCAATCGACAAACTCTGGAGAGGACTACCCCTCTATCGTGAAGAGTTTGCTTGAAGAGCAGACCGTGAAGAGTGCTAAGATCCCCGAGGCACTGAAGAGAACATCGCCTTACCTTACCCATCCTGTCTTCAACAGCCACCACTCTGAGACAGAGATGCTCCGGTACATCCACCACCTTCAGTCCAAGGATCTTTCCCTGGTACATTCCATGATTCCTCTCGGTTCCTGCACAATGAAGCTCAACGGAAGTGCCGAAATGTCGCTCATCACACTTCCAGGCTTTGCCAATGTCCATCCGGGACGTCTCAAGCATAATATCAAGTCGCAGCCAATCTACACCGTCATCTACGAGCTTGAGGAGCAACTGAAGAGCATTACCGGCATGGATGGTGTCAGCTTACAGCCAAATTCGGGCGCCCAGGGCGAGTATGCAGGTTTGCGGATCATCCGCAGCTACCTCGACTCTCAGCGTGGGCCCGAAGACCCCGTTCGTGATATTTGCTTGATTCCTGTTTCTGCTCACGGTACAAACCCGGCATCAGCAGCCATGGCGGGCATGCGCGTTGTCCCCATCAAATGCGACACCAAGACGGGCAACTTGGACCTGGAAGATCTCCGGGCCAAGTGTGAGCAGCATTCCAATCAGATCGGCGCCATCATGATTACCTACCCCAGCACCTTCGGTGTATTCGAGCCGCAAATCAAAGAGGTTTGTGACATTATTCACTCCCATGGCGGCCAAGTGTACATGGACGGCGCCAACATGAACGCCCAGATCGGCCTTTGCAGCCCAGGTGAGATTGGCGCTGATGTGTGTCACCTCAATCTGCACAAGACCTTCTGCATCCCTCACGGCGGTGGTGGCCCAGGCGTCGGCCCTGTCTGTGTGAAGAAGCATCTTGGCCCTCACCTTCCAGTTACGACACTCCACAACCCCCCTAACCATCTCACCACCCAAGTGACCAGTGCGCCATATGGCAGCGCTGGCATTCTTCCAATCAGCTGGTCATACATTGCTCTCATGGGTGCCGCCGGTCTGAAGAAAGCCACCCAGGTTGGCCTCCTCAACGCCAACTATCTCCTCGCCAAGCTCAAGCCACACTACTCGATTCTGTACACCAATGAGCACGGCAGATGCGCCCACGAGTTCATCCTGGATGTCCGACCTTTCCAGGCCACCGCCGGTATCGAGGCCATCGATATTGCCAAGCGTCTCCAAGATTATGGTTTCCACGCTCCCACCATGAGCTGGCCAGTGGCCAACACGCTCATGATTGAGCCCACTGAGTCCGAATCCAAGGAGGAGCTTGACCGCTTTGTCGACGCCCTTGTCAGCATCCGCGAGGAGATCCGTGAGATTGAGGAGGGAAAGGCCCCGCGTGAGGGCAATGTCTTGAAGATGGCGCCTCACCCCATGGTGGACATTATTGGCGGTGACGGCGAGGAGGGAAGCAAGTGGGACAGACCTTATAGCCGCACCAAGGCCGCCTATCCCCTGCCCTGGCTCAGAGAGAAGAAGTTCTGGCCTAGTGTGGCGAGAATCAACGACAGTAAGCATCCTTGTTTTTCCAGTTGTATCATCATTTCTCTCACATATACTGACATTCTACTAGCTTACGGTGACACAAACCTTTTCTGCACCTGCCCTCCCGTAGAGGACACCACGGGCGGTAATCTGTCTTCTGTTCAGACTTCTCAATAGACAAACAAATGGGTTAGACGGTGTTGTTGATAGAATTTTCTTTTTTTTTCGCTTCCAATTCGGAGTTTCATGTGTGTTTTGGTCTCGAGTGGTAGGTGGGTTCAAGGCAGGCAAGAGGGGAGTTCAACAACTATCTCCCCGAAAACAAAAGAAAGAGGGTTCAACAAGTATCGGTCATGGGTTTCTACGCATACATATCGGAGATGCAAGCCGCAACCATGGGCACACAAACGGGAGTTTCTGGCAGGAAGTGGGGGGGGGGGGTCCAGGAGGGCACCATTTTTCTTTTGCTTTTCAACATGCATAACATTCTAGATACCTTACAGATTATTACACACATCAGGTGGGTCTAAGAGGAGGGAAAGGCGTTTTTCAACAAAGACGGGGTGGGTTGTCAAAATAAAACTCAGGCATTGTCTTTCACATGGTTTCTTTGGGCGCGGAGCTGCTATTTTCCTGTCTTTCATGGTGCTAATATGTGGGTGTTTTGTTGTGATGATTGTTGAAGAAGATGGATGGATGGGTTCAACATTTTTATTGACAATCACAATCAATGCCAGGTTTAACACACTCGGAATTTTTCTCAGACAATCAGGCGTAAATTAGTGAACTAGGGCGCTGTTTTGCAATCAGTCAAAATGACTCCTGAAATGCCTCCCTTTTATTTTTTTACCTCCATGAAAATGACCGCTCCTGGTATGCACTCGCACGCGTCCGTCTATCTATCGACGCAACAACTCCCCACGGATATCTCAAACTCATATAACAGCAATCAGACAGCCTTGCGTTTAGGCCTCAAAAACCAACACCACGGAATCATCACCTGCCGTGACGACTCTCTCCCCATCAGCACCCTGCACGAAACCTAAAACACCACCACCCTCGCCGCCACCTCTGTGGCCCTTCCACTCCTTGATCAAACCGGCCGTTTGGCCCGAGGCAACAGCCTCTTGGGTAGCGGTCGCGCCGCGCAAGTCCCACCGTCTCACTACGCCGTCCAAGCCGCACGACGTCAGAAGCCAGCCGGCAGTCGCGCCAGTGGCAGCCCGGACAAAGTCCACCTTGACGACAGATTCCCCCTCGTGAGCACCGCGGATGTGTTTCCTCACTGCAAACGACCTTGCCGCATCAAAGACGACTATGCTGCCGTCTACTGAGCCGGCGGCGAGCAGCGGCTGTTGCGGAGAGAAGGACAGTGATTCGACGCCGTCAGACTGTACGTTCAAGGCAGCGAGAACGACGCCAGCACCCGCGGAAGGATCGCTTTGCACGCTGGATGGGTGGGAAGAGGGAGCAGCTCTGCGGCCGGCAGGGCCTCGTTGGACGGGAACGGCGCGTTGTGCAGTTTGTCGTTGCGAGGTAGGCTGAGCAGAGAGGCGAGGGAGACCGACAACCCTGATGGCGCCCTGAGCACCACCGACAGCCACCAGCCCGCCGGATGGGGAGATGGCGACAGAGTAGAGGCCGCCTTCGACGAAGAAGCGCTGATCTGCGTCAGCAAGGGAGACAACTGTTTGGCCGTTGTCGGTGACGAGGTTCTTGGCACCCGCTTCGCCAAAGACGTCGAACACATGGAGGGAGCTGTCCTCGCTGACGGTCGCGAGGAGAAGGCCGTCGGATGACCATGCTCCTGCCGTGCAAGAGGCTGTGTGGAGGAAGTAGGACTGGATGATTTGGATGGGGTTGGAAGGATCGGAAGCTGGGTCAACAGCAAAGACCCAGACGGAGCCGTCGGATGCGCCCAAGGCGATGGTGTTCGGGTGGGCGGCTGATGGGCAAGGCGATACCCAGTTGACCTCTTCTGTTTCTTGTGACTCGCCAATGAACTTGAATTGAGCACCTGTCCCGGTGCTGGGAACTCCTACAGCGTAGACGCGCAACCGCCCGTCCATGCCACCACTGACCAGGAAGTCACCGCGCGGGAGAGTGAATGTTAGCGCATTGATGCTGTCTGTGTGTCCATCAATGGCGAATACAGGCTGGAGTTCGGTCGGCTGCCATGCACCGGCGGAGCTAGGGTCTGAATTGTAGCTTGGGGGTAGAACTGGCTTTGATGGGGCAGCAGCAATGTCAATAATGTAGCCTTTGCCTGGAGCGTCGTCGGCGTCGCCTTCAGAACCACCTGTTGCAATCAGGTTTGGATAAACCGGGTGCTGAGCGATCGCAAAAACCGAGTCTTTGTGCTGGTCAAAGTAGGCAATACCGTCGTTCTCCAATACCAGCTCCTCTTCCTGCCCCTCGTCGTCCGAGTCCATGGGGACATCACCATCGCCGTCTACCTCCTCGACAACTTCCTGCACGTCGTCCTCGGCGATCATCTCGGGCTCCGAGTCGTCATCGTCGGCAGGGTTCTGATAGGGTTTTGAAGAAGACATCTTTGCTAGAGCTTGGCGACAACACGTTGAGGAGTGTTTCGTGAAGTTTGGTGAAACGGAACTGCGAATTGTCACTTTGCTGAATGTTGATAGGATAGTGGGGTAATATCTACCACAACTTTTTCCAGCACTTTGCCTGCTTGATAAGCGGTCTGCTTATCGATCGATGGCGGGGTTCGAATGGATTCTCGGTACCCCACAAACGTCAAGGCGGGTAAAGTTCGGTGGCAGCGCAATCCACTTTCAACATCACCACTGTTGGCTGCGACCCTAACCCTAACTAGAGGCCCAAGTCGGGGATTGCGATGGTTCAAATCTGACATTTTACCATCGGTTTTCCTCTTTTCCGATCGGTACAACAATTGGATTAAAGCTCTCAACAAGACTTGGGTCACGAGCAGGAGTCAATTCAACGAAGGCTGTCTTCAAAAAAAGGGGTAGTCAACAGAGCTGAAAAAGGGGGCCAGTCAATAAAACGGCAATAGTAAAGCAAAGCAGAGGTAATTAGCAGAAAGGGACTAGTCAAAAGCTGTTGAGATATGTCGCCGGCAGGCTAGTTTTATACCCTGCCGGGTAGGTCGGAAGCAATTACCTGAAGACTCTGGGTTCCTTGGACTGCGAAGTACGACGGTACGAAGTGACACCGAAGGAAGGCAAGTATAGGGAACTATGCCCTGTAAATAGAATGGCAGGCACTGAACTTCAGGGAACTATGCCCTGGAAGAAAGTGTGGTAAACCAGTATATTGACTTTGACTGTTTGACTTGAACTTGAACTTAAGAAAGAACAGACCATTCCAAATACACTGCGAGGGGAATCTTTTATAGGCATACAAGACCTCGTTTTCCTCCTTATCGATCCCCACAACTTCCATCGGTTCAGTTAGCCACGGTGGCTTGTATGAGAACTTTGTAGCTCCTTGTGACCGCTGTGGGCGTTATGGGCGTTGTGGCTTGAAGCCTTTGAGTGCTGAGCCACGATAAAGAACATACTGTAAAATCCACAAATAAGTGCTGTATTTCAACAAAAACAAAAAGCGGTCAACACCAACAGGGGCAGAACTATCAACAGATTCAACATTAAGGGCGGTCACAAATAACAAGGGGTTCCCAAAAAAGCCAGATAAATCTGTCAAACACCAGCTTGATTGATGCAAAAGTGTGACGATCCCCTGTCCAGAACCTCTGAAAGGGATACCGGTTGAAGGCGAACTTCTAGATAATGGATCGGTGCAGCTAAAAAGTACACAACAAGATGTCTCAATGTAAACACTTAGGATACCGTGAATACAAGCTGTGATCATTGCATACTGCGGAACTATCTACAAGCTACCTAGTTCCTCCGTATATATAGACCATAGCCTTACCAGGATCATTGCATTCCCTCAATGATCTCGTGTCCGGATCATTGGATCGTCTCCATGATCCAATGATCCTTGTCCTGGATCTTTCTTATTTCACAATGATCCGGATCGCTGGATCATCTCCATGATCCGATGATTCCTTCTGATTGGCTAGTCTTCCTCTTGGTCCGATTGGTTACTTCTTCCGGGCTTCTACGCCAAGGTCGTGACACCTGGCCAAGAAATATCATCCGCACCCATCAGGATCTTAGCCTTATACTTCAGGGTAGATCTCGGAACCAACGGCTGCTGAGAAAGGTCCTAGGCTGGCTTATGGATTCAGGCCGTTTATTGGAGTACGGTCTAGCGAGAAAACTAGAATTGGAAAAGCCTGACGAGGGAGTAGACGAGGAGGAAGAGGAAGAGGAAGAGGAGGAACAAGAAGAATAAGAAAAAGGGGCGGCTGAAACCAAAGTCGAAGACGATTAGTCTCCAAGGCCTTACACAAGGCCTTTCTCTTATCTTGCAACTTTCAGGAAGCTTTTAAAACTTGATCTTTCCTTATACTTTCCGATATAGGTTTTTCACCCGGCCTACATGGCACGGTTTTCCTATGTAAATAGTAACAGAAGGTCCGGCGCACTCTTTAAAAAAGAAAGGGTAGAACGGTGTAGGAATAATAATAATAATAACAACAATAATAATAATATTTCTATGATCCTGTCTTCCTTTACATTAAGGCTTAAAACACTAGTATCATATACTTTGACTCAAGACTTGTAAAGATCGTAGTATGGCCGGACAGATGAGTGTCAAGATCATCCCAGTTCAGAACTAAATGACTACTAAAACCATCAAAATACCCTCCAGCACGATAAAAACAAAAACACTAAAAAAAAAGACTGGCCTGAACAACAGACCATTCCCACAAGCCAATCAGCTCATAAAGCACGCCATAAAAAGAAACATCAGTTAAAATCCGTCACCCCAAGACAGCTTATCACACCCGCCCATACCCTCCACCAAAAGTTCCAGCCATCTAGACACAGCCAGCCCTCACAGGGACCTCCCTACAACTATCTGGTCCTGGATGGGGGTTATCGCAGAGCTGATCACAGTCTACCCCCGGCGCAACAAAGACCCTGTACTCTTGTCCCACAAACCCGGGAAGCCTAAACTGTCTCGGATCCATAGCAGACAGTCCGGAAGCTCTGTACCCAGCCCGGCAAGCGCAATAGTTCTTTTCTGTCCCAAAGGGGGCAGAGATGCAGGAAGTGGTAATGGTGCACTTGTTGAAGAAAGGGTTCGGGTTGCAGGTGTCACATTCAGTAGGTTTGGTCTTGCGCTTGCAGTCAGCCGTGCAGGAGGAGTACTCCTTCCCGTTGTTGGCTGCGCCGTCGTCGCATTCTTCTCCCAAGGGGTAGTCGATACGGCCGTCACCGCATTGTGGCTTTGGGCAGGAGGAGGTGCAAGAAATAATCTTGGTGCAGGTCTTTGTGCAGTTGGAGCCAGGGGTGCCGTTGAGATAGCCATTGTCGCATTCTTCGGGATACTCGACAATGCCGTTGCCACATACTGCTGGCTTCGGAGAGCGGCAGGGCTCTTTGAGGGTGCAGGTCTTAGTGCATTTGGACGAGGGTGTGCCGTTGAGATCACCGTCGTCGCACTCCTCGGGGCTTTCGGTGATACCATTGCCACAGACTGGGTGCTGGATCCATGTGCAGTTGATTGTACACTTGCAGCCTGGTGTACCGTTGGAAGAGCCGTAATCGCATTGCTCACCGGGGTCGACCACACCATTCCCACATGTTGGTGGGCAGGGAATGTCAACCTTTGTACAATTGGCCGAGCATTTGGATCCGGGGGCACCGTTGAGTTGCCAGCCAAGATCGCATTCCTCCTCGGGGGTATCCAAGATACCGTCACCACAGTAGCCGCAGATGGTGCAGTTCTTTGAGCAACCGCTGTTGTAGGCGCCGTTTCTAGGCCCGGCATCACACTCCTCACCAGCATCGATGTGCCCGTTGCCGCAGACAGGAGTCTTCTTGCACTCTTTGGTGCAGCCGGAGTCAAGCTTGCCATTGAGAGATCCAATATCACACTCTTCAGGCCACTCCACATTTCCATCACCACAGTAAGAAACCTTCTTACAATCTTTGCTGCACCCCGAGGTGGGCTCGCCGTTGCGAGGTCCCAGATCACACTCCTCGGGGAACTCTACAATCCCATCACCACAGCAGGGGACCTTTTTGCAGTTGTTGGAGCAGCCAGAGTTGGGTGCTCCGTTGAGCTTGGGGCCGAGATCGCACTCTTCATAGGGAGGCTGTACTTTGCTATTCAACGTGAAGGGTTAGCCAGATTCAAGCTCACAACGCAAGAATTGTGAAGCCCTTACCCGTCACCACAGACTCCACCGCAATGGGTCCCATTGCGGCAGACAGGATAACTTGGCCGAGGGGTAGGGTGATGAGTGGCGGTAACGTAGGTAGTCGTTGTTGTATTCAGATAGATACGAGTACAAGCGGCTCCTCCAATGAAGAGGGCCAGGAAGATCTTGTTATGAAGCATCCTGAAGCGTCAGGCCAGTGGCTTATAGACCTAAGAGTTTGGGATGCTGGAGAAGAACGATGGTGTGATGGTTTTGGTCGATTGTAGAGGCCATTTATAGTTTGAAAGAGACCCTCCAAATAATACAAGGCCTCATAATAATTCATCCATTCATCGGTCTGATTGCTAAGAAAAGAATCCCATGATTTCTCATTTACACCGCCATCGTCGGCGCAGGGCTGAAGCCATAGCACTGCTAGATATCAAAAGCGCGCGAGAACAACAATGAATACTTTCTCGTGATACGAAGCCTGAGTCTGCTTTCGGCATTCTTGGTGTCCTTCTTGTTAGCTTACACCAAAGTTGTGAGTTGTTGGCTCTCTCTCCATGGCGTAGCAGGGAAGCCTAGCCATTTTGAGCCTTGTGAACAAAGAACCTTGAGGGCGGTGCTGAGGGCTGGGAAGGAGAAGGTAGCATCCGAACTCGTATCTGACTCATGTGAGATGGCCCTCTGTAGCGAATGATCTGACTGTGCAACTGAGGTAGGCCGCCTCCATCACGATGACTTGGCTTGTATAATCATGTAGACCGACGTCAGATCAGAGTAAGAGATGCAACAGTCGAATACTTATGGCGCCAGGTAACTCGGAAAATGTCCTGTGTTCTCCGTTTGCCTGCCCGATGAACCGAAAAGATGGTGGTGAGGCCTGCAAAGCCAAACCCGAAGACTGTGGTTCATCCTGTCACCCTTGCCATTGTGCTGGGCGTCTCGAAGTGCGGGGTGTGTGGCACTGTCTGCTATTGTTGGAAAATACAGATAAGTGTAGCAAGGTGTTCTGATTCGTCAGCTTTTTGAAAGATAATGTCTGTCGATAACTGAATAAAGCGCCGCATGAAAGAAAGTGCTCAAGTTGGAGCCTTACGTAACTCTTCGGTTCTACGTATCCCCAGTAAAAGCAAAAGGCTGTGTTGTTTTCAGCCCTAGAAACTGCACCACCACCCATCGTGCGAATGACTCCCACCCGAACGATTTGGCAGACATCAGCCGTCGGCCAAAGTTGACAGGTGACGTTTCTCCGACCAACTCCCGCCAATTTGCGCTCCGTCTTTTCTTCTTGCTCAGACTCAGGAAGCTACCCTAGATGCAAGTGGAGGATCAACTGCAACTTATCGAGTCCATCCAAGTTTGCTTTCCCATCACAGTAACTAGAAGCTTTCCCATTTCTGAGTTCTGATCAATAGGCAACCCGGATAGGCCATCCATCGTTTCACACCGCAGTTACACCCCCTCACAATCTGGCGCCTGGGAAAGATTGATACTTCAAGGATTGACACATAGCCAATCTAGTGATGTTCAAATCCGACTTGCAGGCAGATTCAGCCCAGAATATGATTGGTGGCTCTTACGCAGGTGTGAAACTAGCCCGGTAGGTAACAAAACAGACACAGTAGACTGTGAGCAATTATTAACAGCCAACGAATGGCCTCCCGTTTCCCGGGAGAGACACCGCGTTACAAGCTCGGCCATGACCGGAAAAATGTACTTTTCTTGCACGGGTATATTTCAATATTGACTACGTCGCTGTTTTGAAGAGACTTTGTTAACCTTGAAGCTTGTCTTTTATCTTCTCTGGGATACTTGTAAACTTCCTTCCGGAGACAGCACAATGGAAAGCCTAGCCAAGCCAAGAAGTGAGACAATAATGCGCTCAAGACATTCAACAGCCAACCTTTTCAAGCGCTTCTGCTTTTTCTTTTCCCGGGATCCTCTCCGCCTTCCGGGCCGCCTCAGTCATTTGACCGCCCGCTGCCAGTGGCCATCGCCGAACCGTGTTTCACACAGGTCACGAACGTCTCTGTCCCCGCGCGAAGGTGCAGACCAGGGCTACTAGCCAGTAAAGAAGACATCTGATGTCGCTAATTGGAAAGATCACCGAAGCTTGCCTTCGTCGGAAACGGGCTCAAAATGTCTCGGATAGCATACACGGCTCGTCACAACCTGAGAAAGCGCGCAAAAGCCAACCAAACGAGCGCCAGTGGATCCTTTCAGTCATTCCATTCGCCAATGTCATCGCTGAGAATCACATCACTCTCCTGACATTTCTCTATTTACTGAGACACGATGTCATCCAATCAGGAAGGGCGTGTGGCTCAGTTGGTAGAGCGTTCGCTTAGCATACTACAGTGTATGCGAAAGGTCCTGGGTTCGATTCCCAGCTCGTCCAAACGCAAATTTCCTTTTGCCCTTTTGCTACTGTTGTTTGTGGCTTTGGAAAATCCACATCTTGGTGGGTACATAATGTTCCATCATCCACTTGTTCCGCATTTTTGTTACCTGGTCAACTTGGTAGCTGTGTGGAGCGTAGAAAGGTCGTGGAAAAGGGGCTGAATAAGGGGCTCGCTGCAGTACAATCTGGTCAAATTAGGCTATGGAATAGACTTTGACATGAGCAAACATATGATTAAGCTAAATCAAAGTTGCCAACCCGAAAAGAAGACCCTTGTCGTGTGCTCCTGTCCGTCATGGAGTGTTCATCATGGCATGAATGTGTCTCCGATCTACCAAGCTTAAATCACGGTATCACTGACCACTGAGGGCATCGTAATATCTAGTATAGTCCCATTCAAGATCGTCCTCCTCTGTTTGGCTATTTTCGAGGCCGGTCCAAGTGGTGAGGATTTTCAGAGTTGTCCACCACCGGCCTCCAAAATCGCACACCTCTGTCGAAACGTCTTCTATCGACTGGAAATGTGCTGCTTTCTGATCAACATCAGAGCCATCTGGGTCCAGATAAGTTCGACTGCGGTCATCCCCAAGATGGCGGTAATACTGTCCCAATGTCCGGGTGTAGTAGCCTGAATCAGTCCGAGGCAACTCTTTCAAGACTGCATCGGCGTCCGTCCCTGACTCGAAGGTCCATACGGTCGCCTCGAGATGCTTCAGTACTGTTGGGGACCGAAACTCCCATCTCCCATCAGAGGGCCTTTGCTGGTGGTCGGTGTGCCACTCCTGCGTCAGGAAGTTCAGCATCCCACCATGAGTACAGACGACAATTCGCGGTATACCCGGTCTTCCATGGGCTTGGTGGACAGCTAGGACTTTTGCGGCCCAGTCTCGAAGCCATATTCGAGCTTCTCTTGCGGAGGTCTCGATGCTTGCGAGGTTGGGAATGTCGGTAACGACACGAATTCGATCCTTATCGCTTTGCCACATATGATCGACGTCATCCGGCCAAACCATCCGTGTGATGTCCACCTCCTGCTCGTTCAAAATCACAAGCCCGTCCTCTTCTTTGCCGCCTTTGGCCCTTAAAAACGTAACGTAGCGTCGGGACGGGTCGTCATCCCGAAATGTCGCTGTTCCGGGTATGTGCGCTGGCGAGTTCAAGGGCTCCATTAGGCCCGGGTGAACGTAAATGCTAGTCTCCAGGGCTCTTGGCCGCCTGGAATTGAGTTCGGGCCCTCCTCGAGGGGAATGGTACGGACCGACCAGCTGGAAAGAAGGGCCGAGCCCTTGAATTGACTCAATGGCCCTTGTTAAAGGTGACGAGGCTAACAAGTACACATTGTCCAACTTGCTTGGCACATGCCGGACAAAGTCGAGGCAGGTCTGCGCCCCCGTTTCAGTCAGTCCATCCGGTAAGAAAACGCCCGTTTGAACCGTCTCGACCTTCCTCTCGACGATGTTTTCCAGGTCCTGTAGACTGTCCAACGGTGGGTAATCGAGGTTTGGCGGTATCTCAGAAACCGATTCGGCATGTCGCTGGAAGATGATATGGACAGCCGAAATGTCGGACAGAGTTGGTATCGAGCCCATGTTGGAAGAATCGAGAAGGTTTTATGTGGATGCAGAAAAGTATTGACGTTTTCAAGACTGCAGATTTGAGATGATGAGGATGATAGATTAGTGATGGGAGTATGATTCCCAAGAGAGCAGCCAGGGGGTGGTGTCTTTTCTATACGAATGGGTGTCGTCCCTACACCCCCTCGCATCTCTGATGCATCGTGGAGGGACAAGTTCGGCAGATGAGGGGTACTCGGCGAGACACAAGCAGGGTGAGTTACTGAGCGTTGAACGGCTGGTTTCAAAGGTCCAGAAACAGCACGCAAAAAAGTTGGAGTTGCAGTCCAATCAAAATAGAGCGGTTGGACTGCAATTCGCCGGTGCATGCTCGATCTTTTCTTTTCCGTCCACAATCATTGTAAATTGACAGTCTCATTCTATACGGCAAGGGTGGCGGCGGGATTGAATGTTTGGACTGAATGGGGTGCCGCGCGGATGCAGGGCGTCCTAAGCTCATGTCGTAGTGCGGGCCGGGATAGGTGGGGGGTGGGAAAAGCAAACCTCAAGGGAACAGTAGCATGCTGCCAAAACCTCTCGAACTGCAGCTATCAGCTCCACAATCTCTTCTAGCTTCCAGCCCGGTGTTGCTACTTCGAATCGGAAAGGACTCCGTAAACAACCCCTCTTGCCTCACTTTGCTGCTGCCTGCCGGCATTTGTGAGATGTCGAGGCAGCTATTTTATTACATACAGAGCACTACGGTGCGCATGTTGAGTGAGTGGAGGGGATCCATTATCAAACTGAGCTGCAGTTGTTAAAATGATGGCGACCCCTCCCGCCTGCAGGATGAGGAAATGCAGCTCTGTGGTTGGTCCAAGTGGTGCGAGTCAGTGCGCGCCTTTGCCTCTCCCATTATCTGGCGATTGAGGTTAGTCCTTCTGCTGTAATAACGGTCGGTCGGCATAGATGGCCTGCTAGCAATCATGATACGGCGCATCCAATCATCATCGCCGACATCTCCCTTCCAGTCAGCCATCCGCATCCCTCACACAATCCGTGGCAGGGGAGCCCAAAACCCCATGACCCCATCATGGATCAATTTTGCGAGATCGCCGATTGATTGAATCCGAGTCTCGCTTGTCTCGGATGCCCGTCTTTGATACCCTACTTCTACTAGGTATGCCTACTTCATGTGTTTTGGGACCGCGTTGCTAGATGGAAAACTATCTAGACCTACCACGTGTGGGGATGTGCATCCCGGCAAGCAAGGCCATTGTGCACCTGGCGGTGTCGGAGCACAAAGAAACATTCCATTGTTACCTGTCAGTGAGGAGGATTACTGTTCGGGGCTTCAAGCGAAGTCAAGCAAATGCCAGTTGGTCCCGGAAGAGGAAACGGTCACTTGAATGCTGTCCTAAACCAGCAAGAAACGTAGTGTTATTTGTTCTGAACTGTTGGGTCTGTGGTAGAATCAACACAAGCTTCTTATATGACAAAAATGTTTATTGCCAACTTGTTCAAACTACGCCTCTTTTAGGTGCTCTGCTTGGCCACCACAGCTTCCCTTGACCCTAAAATGTTCTGTTGCTCATTATACCACGAAAAGAGCAATTCCGTGATGCCAATAGCCACGAGCATGACGGCCAGTTCATGGTTGACCCTAGGGGGTTAGCACCAGCATGGGCAGAGAACCTGACGGATCTGATCGAAAGTCTTCCCTTCTTCAGACAAGCGCAACAGGGTGTATCAACACGACAAGATAATTCTAGGAGTATTGCTCGATGGCTATGAAGGGGAACATGGTTACTTCGACGACGATATAGTCATCACCAAATAGGATGGCGGCGGCGACATCACTCTTGGTGACTACATGAGGGACTTGACCTCGAGGCTGGACGCGGCACGAAGAGCAAAGGACGAGTAGAGCCCCATCAGACTCATTGGAGGGTTCGCCACTACTAGACACCAAGCATTTCGAAGCTCTACAACAACTCAAAGGAAGAAAATTGTGCCGTGGTAAATATGAGGGGAAGAAGCTGGAGATATTGAACGGTTCTGATGGTTCATCAGGGCGACATAATGAAGGCCCGACCTACTTGACTGCTGATTTGACGCATGGCGACATGTTGATCACCAGGGGCGACTCGATAGGCTCGCACTTTGACTCAACGGTGGAATCACAAGGGCTGTTGCACCATGGTTTGCATTCGGGTACAGGACGACAATTATGACAGGAGAGGGAGGGGGAGCACCACCATTCGACGAGGCACGTCTCGAAGTCGTTCAAGAAGGGCATTTTCAACCCGAGCCATACCGAACCAGAGAGCATCTTCTAGGAGAAGAACGCCAACACCTGAGAGACCAACACCCCCACAGCTGGGTACCAGGAGCTCTTCAAGAACACGCCAAATTTCTCACAGACAGACACGGGAAGGAATGTCCATACAAGAAAAGGAATCACCTTCATCAAGATCCACGCGGCCAGGAAGCAAGTATGCCTCTCGCCTGCCAGGTCAAAAGAGAAGGGCTATGTCGCCGGAACCTCCAGAACGACCCAATACGAGAGCAAGGACTGCGGCAAAGGAGGCAAGAGCGGTAAGTAAACAGCAAAGCGGACAATGAATGATACTAACGCGGCTTGCTTAGAAGGCAAAGATACAATTGAGGCGTTCGGAATCATTGTCTTTCGCATGTATCCACAACACCATCCTCCGATGGTGAAGAGCAGACAACAAATAGGCAGGAAAAGCAAGCTCCGATTACCGGAATATATCGCCCCATCAGAACAGCGCCCACGCCCAAATTGATTCTCAAGCGGACTACAAATCCGACGCTCGAGACAGTCTCTAAAGTGGTACCAAAAACACTGAAAGAACACATTCCTCAGGTCCAAACACCCAACACTTCTGCAGTAGGAGCACAGCCTTCTCTGCGCCGAAGATTCGTGTATCAAACCCCTCCAAAGTCACTTGTAACTTCATCAGGAGCTCGAGATTCGGAATATGCTAAGAGTGTTCCACGCCCCCGCCCTCCTATGACTAGTTTCGTGAATGAGATTAAGCCCCCGAATACTTGGCAAAGGTCCAGACCATCCTTTCCCGTACCTTTGAGGCAAACCGTTCGGCCTTTGATGCCATCATCGATAATGAACCCTGGAGGCGTGAGCGCTGCTACTGCTGCGCCTTCAACTTGACCCGAATCACCCACAATACACCGCTTGCCTTATGAAGTCTCCGCACTGGGGGTTCCCATTCCACCCACGTTCTAGTTCCAATCAAAACCTCCACGCGATGAACATGACGCCGGTTGTCATGCCAGTACAGGCGAAAACACGCCTTCTCCCGACCCGGACTTCAAGCATCCGCGGCCGTCTTCCCTAACTCTTGGTTGTCGTCAGTTTGTTCAACATGAACAAGAACAGATAGCCGACATCATTTCCGGCCTCCTACTACCACATGATACTCTGCAACACGAAGCAACCCGCAAAAGAAGCAGCACCAGCACTAGCACCAACAACACCTCCAAATCACGGCGTCTCTCCTCGCTGAGATCCAACAGCCACCAGCCACCCCTCCCTTCAGATCAGCAAACCGAAGCAAACCTTCTCTCAAGGCCCGACCCAACAATCAACCCCGACCTCATCAGCCCTTCAAGCAGCACCATCTCCCCCAGAGAACCCCATATCGCAACCTGAAGAACAAGGATCACCCTTCCACCCATCAACCCAACCCCAAACCCCCACGAACCTTCACTCCCCTCCTCTCTTCTACCCCAGGAATCTCGGGACGAAAACTCCGAAGTAATCTCCATCTCATCCTCTCCTTCTCCCTCTCCATCTCCAACCCCAGAACCTCAACAACAAAAAGCGGAAGAAAAAGATGAACCCCCACAGAGCCCATTCTCATTAGACTCCTCATTAGACTCCTCGTCCGACGAAGATGATGACGACAACGGAGCTTCGTACAGGGTGCCATCCGCAACCCCCAACACCCCAGAGAGCAGGTGGACTAGACCGGGGTCAACCATTCAACAGCTGGGGAGCATGATCAGCGTGGCGGAGGGCCCGGCGCGCGTAGGTAGCATTGTTAGTCTCGGTAAAAGGCGGTTGAACAGTGCTGGTGGTGGTGGTATTGTGCTTCGGCCGGGGCAGGAGGGGGAGGGGGCGACAGGGGACAAAAAGAGGCTGTCACGAACGAGAGACATAAGTAGGCCAAAGGCCAATACTTGCCAGTCTATCAGTATAATCGTAAGATGAAGAAGAAAGGAAGAAGTGTGGGCTTGCAGCTCCATCTTCTTGCCATACAACCCCGGTCGGAGCTCCGCTCCTGCACTCAACCCTAACCCTGCATCCTGTGTAATCCTGTCCTTCATCACCAAGCTGTGACAGACGGAGGAGCAGTGCTGGGAAGAAGGTGCAGATTGTGGACACGTCGCAGTCGGGATCGCTGTGGAGGAGGCGGTGAGGTCATGATTATGCTGGAAACGAGGAGGGGGTGTTCAACAGGTACGGGCAGGACATTAGAGAGTGGAAAGGAAAGTTTTAAAGACGTTAGGTTTACGATGATGGTGATTAAATCAATCACAGGGGAAGGAGGATGTGATGGAGAGAATCGGTGTGGAGCTGGCTTCATGTAGAGGGTCATTTAAAATGAATGACATTGTTGGTTGCGCAAACCCAGCCTGCACCACATCAAAGTTTTACTCACATGAGTTATTCAAGGGTTTGAGTGTGGCTGCCAGTAGTGTAGTGTACTCCTGCATTTGCGCTAGCACATTGACTACTACCAGTATAAATCGAACGGGTGTGTTTGTACAAGCGAGCATAAACCCCAAGAGAGGTTTACTTCCATATTTAACCACATTTCGTTGATGCTTCCCGTTACACAAACAGACCAGGCTTGAGCACCTTTAATTTCAAGTTGTTGACTTGGTCCTGGAAAACTAGGCTATATGCTTCGAGACTGTAGGTGGCAGGAGCATCTGTGCCTGGTGCTGGTCCGACGCACCTTCCTTGGATGACCCGAGGAGAGCAGGAGAGATGGAAACCAGCTGTATGGGCTGACAATCGTTGAGCACCTGTCAAAGATGGCGGCAGCTGCGTCGCAGAGCAGGGTTCCAGTTCAGTTTGCAGCAAAACCTCGAAGAAAAATGCTATTGCTAAGCGTCGAACGCACCTTGTCACTGAGACTAAGATACTCGTTTGAATCCAGTCTCAGTTGCTGTTTGTGGCGTGAAACCTCCTTACCACAAGGCAAGGCTATCAGGTTGTTAGTTTGACCTTGGCTTTTCAACAGGACCTTTCGTCTTCCAGTTGAGATCATCCCCAGTCAAAAAGAGCTGCCCTTGAGCACTATACCAAACATGCATACTCGGATAAGAATCATTAGAAGAGTAGCGTTTCCAGATTACTTGAAAAGGATGGGCAAAAATATCAACCATCGCTTACTTATGAAGACTTACTAAAAAAGCTTTGGCTGACCAACAAGGATTACTAAACATACCAATTTTTATCTACAAAGAATTATCAAAAAAGCATTGCTTACACGCGAGAAATTACTAAAAAAAGACCATCGTCTACTCACGAAGGATTACCAAACGGACTATCGCTTAGTCACGAAGAAAAGCCAATAAAGCATCGCTCGGATATGAGCTAAATAAAGCTAAGACGGATGTACTGTGACCCAAGTTCCAGAGTGTGCTGAAGGCCTAGCAAGGGGTTTCTACCTCAAAGGATGTGTTGATGAGTTTAATGCTCTTTCCATATCCTCCCAGTTCGTACCCTACCTTGTCACGACTTACGTACTCTGGCTTCTTGAAAGTCTTACTGTTGGAGCTCAATCGCCACAGTGGCCGAGACTGGGCCTCTCGTTTGGATAGGATATGTATCTCACGGATATCAACTTGAACTCCCGAGCGAGACTCACTCGGAGTATAACCTCTATCCGCCCAGAGCACTACGTTAATACCTACCTACCTAGGCATAAATAGGAGACTGAGGCTTCTCCTCGATCTCATCTTTGTCTTTCTTACTTTACACTTAACGTAAATGTCTTCAACAATCTTTCAGGCTTCCTTGCAGACTTAACAAAAGGCATTGCCTACCTGGTGTCAACGATGACGGCTGCTCTCTGGCTATCAAAATATGTCACCTGTTGCGTCCTTTGGCATCTGATGGCAGGGCTTTCCCAAATTGATAACCTGCCCGAGTACACTTCATGAGATGTATACATGTAGGTACTTTATCAAATCAAGTAATAATTTGGTCAATCCCACTGCTAGGGTCGAATTACCTGTAAACCTCTCTTCAGCAGTAGAACTGGAACCCAGTACATTATTCTCTAAAGTGGCCGACTTTCCAACGACGGGAACGTAGATATTCACCGTTCCGTTCCGTTCCTTTCCTGCATCATGGCAACCCGAAATAACTCCAACATTATCCTTAATGGCTTATGTGCCTGCTCGGCCCTCTTAACATTAATTAGACTTTACAAAGTATCCTTCAAATCACATTCCCACTCGCGATTCTTCTAACGAAAGTGCCTTCTGTTCTTGGCTCCATGTATAGCTTTCAAAGAAGCCCGTTGATGGACTGGTGGCAATGTTTGGGCGTTCTGATCCCTTATCATGGCGTTGGTTCTAATTCTTTGCCGTCGGTTCCTCGATAGCCCGAGATTTCTCGCGGCCAGTGCTGCTCTCTTGATCTGGGAATGAAGCCTGTCGGCTACCGAGTCCCGCAAATCCATATCCGCGCCTCGTTGACACATAACCGTACCAGGCTGTGACCACTAGCCAGCCAGATGGTCAGCCAACTTGTGACCACTGGTTACACAACCCGGTATCCAACTTAGCTCCAGCAAATAGCCGAGTTTGTCCGGTTGATGGGATTGGCGTACAATTGCTTTTACAAGTGGTCAAGTATGGGCCTCATAGAGTGAACCCTTGCCGTGATGTATACCAAGCTTGATTTGATCCAAGGAATTGACCGAGTCGGGGAATATGATCATCTTGCATCGGTCGAGTTGGCGTTCCGATTTCAATTTCAAGGAGATGTCGAGGGACCAGCAAATCGCGGCTAGCTCCATGTGCTGAACTGAGAAGGCTTTGCTGACATAGAAACCTCTCTGCGCAAAGGCCGTTGACGTCAAATGGACAATGGTATCGATACTGAATTGCCAAGCAACCCCATAATCGCCAGGCTTCCCGTCAATCGCGACGTCTTTTTTGAGCGAGCCATGACCCATCACACCAGAACACCAACTGCATCTCCCCATTGACAATTGTGGGCACCGCCTCAGTCTGCCAAGCTTTGTTGGCGGCAATCCTGGCGTCATCGTGGAAGATTGCGCCTTTGAAGGCGCGAGTTTCGTTGTCCCAGAGAGCGTCGTCCGCATTCTGGGGCTGGAGAAAGGGAGGGAGAAGATCAGTATCATCTGGTGTTTCAAGAGAGGGTCAGCAGGGTTCCAACTTAAGCGCTTGGTGTTTTTCTGATTTCTGATTCACGTACGTCGAGTGATCTCGCGCGCCTTCTCACTGCCTTCACCAACATCTTGCGCGGTTTGCCTACGCTCTTGTTCGGCGACAGGCCCAAGAGCCTGCGCACGCTCGCGTTAAGTAGTTGTTAGAATGCTGATTTATATGTTGTTTGGAGATGGATCGTACCTCAACACCAGCATCACCGCCGCCCTCGTCGGCGCTGTCATATTCTCCCGTCAGGTTGATGATGATAGGAGCTGGTGGGAGCTCCTCGCCCTGTTCCTGATCCAGGTCGGACTCGTCATCTCCCGTGAGGTCGATGGTCTCTGGCACCACATCAGGTTGGGCTTGGTGCTCGCCACCCGACTCCAAATCTTCATCGCTCGTCAGGTCGATGACAACAGTGACCCGACTCTTGCTATCGGGCATTTAGATGTTCAACTATCTGCAAAAAGGTTTAGCTACCCAGATTGTGGGGCCTCAAGATTCTTCGAGACGTAGGTATTTACCAGTGAAAGGTTGAGCTTCTTGCGGTTTTGTCTTCTGCAACGCGAAAGGAGAGAGATGGTTCGAGAATAGGGAGATAAGAGAGACGAGCGAAACACGGATCTGGGAAAGAAAGACCAAATGCGAGTTCATGGGCTTAACCTGAGCTATGAGGGCAGGTGGGGGCAGAGATAAGGCTTATCAGCTACCAGCCATCATGTCGAGTTTTTGATGGGACGAAGCTGGGAAAAAGGGTGTTGGCCCCACTGCATCTTAAATGTAAACAGGGGCCATCATGCAGCAGACTGTGCCTCTCTGGGCTCATAAAAAATCGTGGTGGGCACCAACTGCACCTGAGGTTTCCCTCTCTGGCTCTCATCAGAAATTTGACCAGGCTTGTCCCCTCGAGGTGACGTGCCAGACCAAATGACAAGTCAGAAACTTTCAGTATGTACAGAACCTTCCATGCCAAATCGAGTGTGGTACCTAACTGGTCAGTTTCTGAGAAGTGTCATTCAGCATGAGAGACTATGATAACACTGTTACGAACAGTGTTGGGCAGATTTGGCCTGCTACATTTGACTTGGATCTTTAATTTCATTCACGATCCCTGAACCCTAACAAGATACCCGGCTAACTGAGATTCACCAAAGAAAAGGGTATCTGGATTTACACTGATACGGTTGAAGAAGACAGCCAAGAAATGGTGTCAGGCGGGCTATGTCTCCATGCAATGATGCCATCTTATTATTCATTGATCAAGATCGGATATGGGCCTATTCTTTTGTGACTTGATATCTTCAGAGCCTTGCAACCTCTTACCGACTGGTATCCAGCACATACCTGCCCACTACTTTGTTCTCTCTCATCGCATCAAACACAGTTAGTAGCTCGCTCATGCCCACGACTTTGACAGGTGCCCTCACCAACCCACGGAGGAAAAAGTCTATCGCCTCCACCATGTCTTGCCTATTCCCCACGTACGAGCCCTTCACCTGCACCATCCTCACGACGGTATCAAACACCGGCATACTAACCTTTGCACCAGCCGGCATACCAATACAAACCACGGTCCCATGAGATCTGACATACCCAGTCGCCTGCTGAAACGGCTTCTCCATCGGGGCCAGCAGCAAAACCCCATGCGGCCCCAGCCCATCCGCTGTGGCCGCCTTGACATCCGCCACCAGGTCCTTACTCGTCAAATAGTCCACATACACCTCTGCCCCCAACTTCTTGCAGCTCTCCCCCTTTTCCGGACCCCCATCGATGGCAATGACATGTAGCCCCATAGCCTTGGCGTATTGCGTCGCCAAACTTCCCAGCCCGCCCCCAGCGCCCACAATAGCCACATACTGCCCCGGCCGCACCTGGCTCTGCTTCAACCCAGTGTAGACCGTCAGCCCGGCGCACAAGATTGGTGCAGCAGCATCCAGTTCAACCCCTGTATCCTTGGGGAACTTAGCCACATGCGAGGCGTTAGCGACAGCGTACTGCTGGAAGCTACCATCAACGGTGTACCCAGAAAGCTGTGCATCGCTACACAGCATCTCCTGAGCCTGCATGCAAAAGGTACAGTGGTGGCAAGTGGAGTTGAGCCAGGGGATTCCCACATAGTCCCCGACGTCGACGCCCTGGCCAGAAGCAACCAGACTTCCTTTAGCCACGACTACGCCGGCGCCTTCGTGACCGCCCACCAGGGGTGTCTTGCGGGGTAGGGGCCAGTCGTTATTGAGGGCGTGGAGGTCGGTGTGGCAGACGCCCGAGTAAAGTATGTGGATCAGGACTTCTTGGGGGCCCGGGGTGGGAACGGGGATGGTTTTTAAGCTCATTACTGCGGACTTTTGTCAGCTGGGGTGAAGAATAAACAGCAGGGAGGAAAGAGTGGTGATAGGCGTACCACCATCGGCCGTGATGACCTGAGCTTTTTGCTCTTTGGGGATATCGGGTGCCATTGTAGGGCTGCTGAAAAGGATGGAAAGAAATGAGTTGAAAGTAATAAAGCAAAGTAGAAAAGCTAGATTAGAAAAAGAGCGGATGAACTTGAAGAAATTGATTTTGGACTACGCTTGGATACGTCTGTTCTCACTCGATAAACGTCATTGCTTCGTCAGTTCGTCTGAGGAGTTGCGTCTCGGAATCTTTTTGGTGCCAAGCCATGGCCCCTTTCCTGCTCAGCACAGAAAGCCCACATTCATTAAAAGCTCGATGACGTTTTGGAGGCTGATGTTTGGCGCTTGGAAAACTCTCAAGCTGGACGATGGGGCAACCGGCCCACGAATCCACATCGTGAACTCATTACAAAGTCCCGGAGCCATTTTCCCGTCTCGTAAGTAGATTTCGATTGTGGAAGATCTTCAAAAGTTCTCTTTGCCTCGAACCCAACCAGGGCAATAGTTGGATTGTGGGAAGGTGGATTATCCATGTGGCTTACTCGTGGCTTGTCCCGAGGTTGAAGAAGACCCAGGTAACTAAAAATCTAGAAAGACCCTGTAATTCATCCATCGTATCATTCTCGTTGTGTTGTTGGCAGTTTCGTGGCGAATGAAGGCTACCTTGATGTAGCTTAATTCGTACAAGGTACTTGAAAGTATTAGGCAATCGAGATTCAAGACACACTTCTTCGCAGAGGCACTCGCACCCCAATCTTATCTCGCATGGGGGCTTTCAGGAGGTGCAACCTTCGTGCGCCTCAACCATTCCACAACAGCCCTCAGGCGATTCGTGCCCCAATACAATTAAATGAGCTTCCCTCCGCCCCCAATTACTTTCCCGGAATGAGCGGCATCCGGCTTCTGCTTTCACGCGTTTCTTTTTCTTTTTTCCCATTCCATTCGGTCACTCGTTTTCAGCCAAATCACGGTCTTAATCTCCCAAAATGCCATCCCTCGGAGTCTGCTCCCTTTTCGCTCTTATGGCGGTAGTGAAGATCTGCTCAGCCGCGGTCCTACCAGTTGTTCATGAGGACGAGGGTCCTATTGTCGTCACTGAGCTGGCCGAGGGGTCCCCATATGAAGTTGTGGAAATTGTTGAGCATGTCGTTGATCCTTTTGATCATGAACAGCAACATGAAGTGATTGAGATTGTGGAAATCGAGAACGCCAGCCCAACCATTGAGATCATTGACCACCAAGTCGAAGTTGTCGAGTATGCCGCTGAGCCGCGATTCATGAAAAATCCTTCGTCCGCTGAAGCACCTGGTGAGGAGGCACCATATGAAGAGTCAACCTCTGGTGATTCCTTTGATTATGCTTACAAACCGGTGGTGGTCGAGGTCGAAGAGGCTGAGCTGAACGAGGAGTACCAGAATATCGGACACACAGATTGGTGCTTTCAAACCTGTCAATCATTCTGTGCCAGATATGTTCATGGACCCGAAACGGACTTTTCATTTGGCGACAGCATCCACGCTCTTGTGGAACAGGGATATAACTTCAAGCGCTGTGCCTCCACTTGCATTGGCGTCTGCCCTGAAGCACATCAGGAGGCCGAGGCCGTCATCGAGATCCAGGACCAGATCGAGGAGGAATTAGCCGAGGTGGTTGCAGAACAGCACGGGCTGTCGGAGAGACTGATCATCATTGAAGAGGATGGTGATGTGTGGGCCGAAGGGGCACCGCTGATTGCGAGATGGGATGACCACAGTAGTAAGTTGGACCCCAGTGATGAAGGGGGCCTCAATTTCTCAAAGTCTCGTAGGGCACCAGTAAACTCGAATATTCCAACCACATCAGCGCTGGCTGAGTCGCGCGAAAGGTATCGTGGAGAATCGATTTCCGTCCAAGAAGGTTCTTGAGACAATGCCATTTCAGTGATAGGGGAGTCTGGGTCGGAATTCAGGGAGCTCAGGAAAATAGCAAGCTGTTGAAGAATTTAAGAATCATACCATGTACTTATTTGGGAGTGCACTCATCCGCAACCTGAGGGGAGTGGATGGGTCAGGTGCTTTGATTAGCGCCGAGGCCACCGCACCGGCTTTGCAGGTTAATATAAAATGTATTCTCCATGGCTCGTCTCGCCTCCACCTTTCGTCTGACGAAACAGTGAGACGCCAGGGGGTAATTTACATCGAAATCCCGGGTTTTAACCTCGATGAATGGCAATGCCAAATCAAAATTCGGCCAACATTGCAGCAGGACCACGTAACATACACAGTTGCAGATACCGAGCCGTGCTGCGACGAAACTTGGGGCGGCACCGTCGTCGGGCCTCAGTGTGTTGGAAATTTCGTCTACGTTTTGGGGGGAGGTTACGAACTCATCAAGGTATTAAATGCGAAATGCTTTGGCTCTGAGCTGCAATAAAAGCGTGAAAGCAGTGGAAGTCAAAACGCGTTTTCTGGATTGATATTTCCCACCCTCCGGTTGCGCTTGACGAAGACGGGGGAAAGGATATCGGCATGCAGCCCAACATAACGGCCTGGCACGGAGGTAACGGCAAACTGTTGGGGGATATCTATTCGGATTTCCCTTAACCATCGTCCATGGAAAGCTCGCAGGTGGATCAATGCTTTGGTCTACTTACCAGTTCCATGAAATTTCCCGAGATTACAGAGGATCTTTTAAAAGATCCTAAAGAAGCAGAACTGGTAGTGGATGCCATCAAACGGCAACATGGCATTATATGTGTCCAGTCATTGAACGCGGACTATCGACGAAACCTAGTCTCAGTTGGTACTATTGATGTTGCGCACACGCAATCCAGGCTGAGATCCTGAAGATGCACCTCGTTGCAAGGCGAAGAGTTGTTGGTAGGAATGGCTACCAAAATGATTGAATTGTCTGTCCCTCTATCTTCCTTCAAAGCCAGAGAACCTCCATTATATCTGTACATGGTGGCAACGTTGGTGGCACATGGTACCATGTCCAGCTGAACTGGCCACGCTAGTTCAGCTCCCCTGAGCTCTATTCAACTTGGTTGACCAAAACCCCTTTCTGTCTGACACTAGCTAGCTAGGAGTTAGATACCCATGTGTGGCGAACCCCTGATCAGAACCTCTGAGAAGGATACTGGCTGAAAGCTCCTTCTGATGAATGATTCGGTGTAGCCAAGAGGTACACAACAATGATAGCTTCGATTGTCTCAGTAGTCAACTAGAGGTTGTATTGCTTACTGATGAACAGACAAATTCATCAGACACGAGGGTCTATATACTCCCGGCTATTACAGGATGCTAGTCCTGCTCCCTGGGTTAGCACCCTTAGCAGTTTCTTGCTCGTCGTGCTATGTCTCCGATCACCACTGAGCACCGTGCATTCTGTATCCTTCTCGCGTGTCTTGGCGGCCTAGCACATTGATTCAGTCTGACTGGTCTGCTTGTTTCTACATGATTGGCTTGTGGCGTCCCGTGCCCCACATGCGGCCGCCTGCCGCATGACCCGTCGTTGGTTAATTCGTGACAGTATGCTGATGCGTCTGTCAAACAGTCATGGGCAAGGGGAAGATGTCATTGCCGCAAACAACGATGGAATCTGTTTTACTCTTGATCAAATGTTTCAAGGGTGTAAATTTTGACTTGGATTAGTGATTCCTGCGGACACTGTATCATTTCTTCGTCATCCAGAAGCGAAAAACAAGCCAACGGATATGCGCCAATGAAGAAATGATAGAGATGCGAAACATGGAAGTTTACTCCCTATGTATGATGTCAGTGACAGAGGATCACGAGGAACAGCAAGAAATGGCACCACAGGCTGAGCAGTCAGAAGAAGGGGTGCTCAACTTGATAGTTGTCGGGGGAAGAGGAAGAGAGGGAAAAGGCAATAGTCACAAATAGGCTTGACAAAGCCAAATGAATAGGGTAATTAAAGAGCAGCACTGTGTTTATTATCATCAAATATTCAACGTGCCACGTGTGATTTCGACGAGTACTTCCATGACCTGCGTGACAATTCTCAGAGTCAACATAAAGCGCTGTTGGTAGGGTGACCCCTATTTTATGGTCCGTGCACTAGTGACGTGAAAAGTGGGGTCATTAAGGCAAATGACTTCGTTGATATGACTCAGGTTGAGATGGCTTCCGTGGTGACCATGTAATGTAGATCATGGCCGACTAGGGGGCATGTTGAGACAGAGTAAGTCATAAGGTCTAGTCTGACTCTGATTGATGAAAAGTGAGGTATAAAGGTCTTGCCCCTTGAACAGTAGCTCTTGAGTTCTATTTGATACCACAACACCCAAAGACGAGAATATATAAGCAAACAATGAGTACGCAATCAAAACGAGTTCTTGCCATTTGTAGTGAGGTCATGCAGGTGGTTCTTATCAGCGAATAAGCGCGTATATAAGTTTCTGCTGTTTCCACCAAGGCCTAGGAAGTGCCGGACACAGATAGCTCGACGAGCTCTTATCAAGAAGCTTGCTCCTTCCTGCCCTGGAGCAAAACACCAAAACCTGCAAAATTCTTTTGTTTGGCCCCGCCAAACATCTGCTCGCAATATGCTGTTCTCAGTCATTGATTTCGATATTTATTACCAGTGTCGTTTTCGGCCGTGGGGACTTTACCTTTCTCGTCCGCACACCGAAGCATCGCTGCCCGAGAAGCTTTTCCCAGGGCACTTCTCCGCGTTTCCCAGCGCTCGCAGAGACGTCTTCTCGCGTTACTTTTTTTTCTTTTCGGAGTTCCAGGTCATCAGAAGGTATGTTAGTTCTAAAGTTATCGATCTATATCGTGAAACTCACATCTGACACAACAGGATCAGTTTATTTTCGATCATTCCATTGGAATCCACGATCGCCTCTTCAAACGGACAGACTATGCTGCTAACTGACTTTGCCGAGACCTCAAAAACCCCGCACACAGGTTTTAAAAAGATCGTTTCGTCCCATCGTCAATTTGAAGTCGATCATATAAAAGGCAGCATTTTTTCTTCCGATTATCAATCTGAAATTGATCAGATAAATGGTAACAATTTCCCCTCCAGTCGTCAAGTCGAAGCCGAATATCGGATGAATGGCAACGCCGCTGCCCTCGGTCATGCAATCATGAACTCTCAGAACGCCTCGAACGATAATCACACGGTCAACACTGACACCGCCAAGACCCCTCGCCCCAAATTTAGACCGATGGACGCCTTGAACCAACCTGAGGTGCTCCGCGAAGAAGATCGTGAAGTCAGACGTCTGCTTGGCTTCTCTGAATCCTACAAGGGAGACATCCACAATGCCAAAAACTGGCAACCCGACATCTCAGACAACGAAAACGTTAGTGTATTTCTGACAAACCTCCCGCGTGTTTACAGCGAGAGAGAATTGGTTTCAGCCCTCGTGCAACATGGCCCCTTTGATCGGCTTTACGCGGCGTCGGTCACTCCCCCCCGAGAAGGCCACACCGGTTCGAGCGCCAAGATTGTATTGTTTACACGCAGCGGGGCCGAGAGCCTTCACACCTTCATAAACTCTGGGAAGTTCTTCGTCGATGGATGGCGGATCCAATGTTGTTGGAATAAGATCAAGCACCCCGCTCCCGGCGGGGCCAAGTATCTCTCGAGGGTCATTATCATTTGGGCGAAGAAGACCGTGTTGGATGAGCAGAAGTTGAGTAGACTTCTCGATGACAACCTTGTTTACCAGCTGGAGGATACAAGGTTTAACCCGGTGAAAGACAATGAGGGCATCAATCGGATTGAAGTACGCTTTTGCTCTTTCAGAGCCCAGGCGGAAGCCTTCCGCATTTTGCTTTCTTCTGAGGTACCCGAGGCGAAGGTCAGATTTGGGGTAGACCCTCTTGCTGTGACTGCAAAGGATCAAGGCTTTGCGAAGATCACGGTTGACGACAAATGGGCTAGACTTGGCCGGTTCAGACGCGGCGAGAATTGAGGCAGACAGCCGGTAACTTGCTTCACCACCTGAAGGGAAAATGTTAGCAGGGGGCTATTATCGGGCAGGATTGAGGTAAGAGTCGTTTCCCCGTTGTCATGCGTCAGCATCAGTACAGATTTGGCCCCGCACTTATTTTGAGTTCTTTTCCTTGTCGTTTTTTTGTTTTCAGTTCTTGAGTTCTTGTCTTTGTCTTGTTTTGGGGTTCTCTCTTCTCTTAATACCGTGCATAATCGACGAGTCTTGAGTCAAATGTGATCCCACAATTGCTAATGTAGCGATTGCACCTATATATATTGACAATGACAACGACACTGTCACAATTGAAATACCCCTGCTCAAGCTTGGGCTTTTTGTCTGTTGCTTGCTTTCACGGTTTCGATGTCAAAGTCTTGTCTGGCATCAATCCTCTTGCTGCTGGGGCTAAAGGTTTTGCCGAGAAAAAGCAGATCAAGTTGTTGGATGCCCACTTGGTTTATCAGTTGGAAGCAATCAATCACACCCCGCCACATGTGGGCTGCGAAATTTCTCGGATGAAAGTCTAGTTCCGTTCCTTCAGGACCCATGCGGACGCCGTCCGCGTGCTGCTTGCATCTGGAGTGCGGACAGGAAAGGCTATGAATTACCTGGATTGAAGAACACCTTGTATCTTTTTATCCCTCGTTGTGAGTTAATGCAGAACTGAGCATCGCTTCAATGATTGACTCCTTTTCATTACTGTTGATTGATCTGCGTTCTGTTCGTCCTGTTCTTCCTGTTCTCTTTCGATCAACCTGACACGTACATCAACGGTGTTTTGTTGAATGATTACTGACGACGTACTGTGATGCCACAGCTTGGTCTGCTGCACCGTGCTCTCAGATGACATGCAGATGTCTTGACAGGAAGAAACCTCAAGATCTGCTCGGCCTATGACAAAGCTGGGATGCAGGTTCTTGTCACACGTTAACCACTGGTAGCCCGAACCACAACCAACAAAACAGTGAACTGAAAGCTCTGAGCCAGTTGTTGGAAAGTGAAACGAGCGACCGGTTACCGGCGGCAGCAGCAAAGGCATTATTGACTCGTGTATAATCAGAGGGAAGCGCCGGACTTGGAAGATGTTTAAGGTTATCACAAGCACGGACCACTTTGAGAGAGATAAATACATGAGCAGAGGAGCAGAGCAGTGGGACGAAAAGATTCCTCATCAAGGATCTTGAGGCTACTGAAGATTATTAAAATGAATTGAATCTATATTGTTCCAAGCCCTGAACTCCAGCCCTTGTCACAGCTGGTATCACAGCTTTCTCAAACAGAAGCGCGAGGTCCGGCTTGCCATCGACATTTGGCACATTATGATGTGCCTACCTCTCTAATGTAGGCAGCCAGCGGAGCTATTGCTTCACAAGAGGGAAACATGGAGGCCGTGACTGGTGTGAGATCACTCGCAGCCAAAGAACAAGATGAATGCCAGTTTTACCCGTGTCTGCGTGTCAAAGTTAACACACCACATAGCTACCTCAAAATGGAAGTGACGACTACAAGCAAGTTGGAACCGGAAGGGGGAAGATGAACTAGCCTCAGCTTTGCGACAGTTAAAACTATCTGTTGACAGCTAGCTAGACAGGTCCGAATTTGTGGATGTTGATGAGTAAAATTGTCGGCAGTGGCTATTCAGAAATCAGCAAAGCTTTCGAGCGTCTGAATGTCAGGCATGTCGTTTCATCATTATATCAAGGAGAAACACTTTTCTTTTCGAACACGATGGGTCATAGTGTCCCATCAGGGGTGGAAACCGATGAGTAAAGTCGAGTTCCAGAGCTTCAACATTACTACCTGCTCTATACTGTACAAGCACGATCCCAAATATTCCCACGCCAAATTGCGCCATTCAAGTTGTCATTTCACATCATCAAAGGGTTGACACGGTATCCCCCTACTCCTCCGAGTCTCCACCATGGCTAGCAAGTCCTCCCTTCCGACCAGCCTCGCGGGCACGCTCACTGCCAGGTTCGAAACTGCCAGACGAAGCCTTTCCTCCCTTGGAGGCAATCTCGCGCTGCACAAGACGAGCTTGGTTAATGGTGGGTGTCATGAATGCAAGAGTACATAAGCTGACACATACCTGCTTGTCGGGATCCATGCTGGCGAAGCCTTGGTTACCAGTGCCGCTGTTGCCAGAGGATGAGTTATTGTTGGCAGATTGGGTGCCGCCTCCGCTGTGGCTAGCTTTGCCACCCTTGGAAGCGATCTCGCGAACTTCCTCCTTGGGACTGTAGAAAAGAAAGATGTGTTAGTGGTTGATCCTGTGGTGGTGTGGGTTGCTCAAAGAAGAGAGCCAGAGGGGTAGCCACGTACCGGTTGGCAAAGTTTCCGGGATTGTTGCTGGCCATTTTAAGTGTTGGGTATGAGTGAGTAATTTTCGCGAATTTGTTGTGGGATCGTGAGATGGTTGTGAAAGTTTGCTTTGGAGTTTTATTTTGGTTGTTGAGAGTTAAAGACGATGGTGGGTGGTTGAGGGCCAATTATACTTTTTTTCGGACCCCGCCAGCAGGCCTTCACACGGGGGTTGTTTGCTCCATTCTCTACAATTCACAAGTGCTGTGGCTGTGGATGCTGAAAGAGGAAGGATACACCATAGTCATGATGGAATGGATGATGTCAACATTATGGGGGAAAGCAGCGCTTGGGGAAGGTGTGGAGCGGTGCTTGTTTGTCATCTTTGTCAATCACTCCATACTGCCGCATGCATGCTGCCGTGGGGACAATGGTTGCTTTTTCCTTCTGAAACAGAGAGCGTAATTGGCTTGAAGGAAAAACAGTGGTGGGCAAGAGATCCTGGACCAGAGATGACAGACATTGGAAGTGATGATGAAAGTGGCCGGGTTGTGACATGGTGGCAGCCAGGACAACCAAACAGTGCGCTGAGAAAACCGCCAACCTTGAAGCTTCAGCGGGGCTGTGGCGGGCCCACAACCTCTGCAGCCCAATGAAATACAGCCCTGTTTCGAAGATCTGATGTAACGACCCAGGGGAAAATGGAGAGTGACGACCTTGCAATTTGACGAGTACTCAAGCCACTTCTCAAAAAAGAAACACAGTCAGAGTACGGGAAGAAGACGGACACATAAGGCTGCATAAGGATTCTTTTCATCTATACTTTGTGCAATGGGGATGCTTGAAACTCCTGATGCCTTAATGCCAAAAGAACTTTATTGTTGTTCATGTAGTTCGGTAGATGCCTTCATGGCAGTCAGTTGCAAGCGTCAGCAACTTCAAAGACTCACAACACTCCACCAAGGAAGTTCACCAAACAAGGAAGAGCAATGGAGAAGAACTCTGTAGCCGCTCAGCCTTTGGTGCTCCTTTCCTTCGGGTGTTTCAAGCCTGAAAGTGACGACAGTTACACCCCGTCGGGCTCTCATTGAGAGACAGCAGCAAAGCATTCAGCATCTGCCAGGCAATCCCATTCCCCAGATCCTCTGCAAAATTGGCAAGGTCTAAACCGCCTCTCGTTTCCACGACCATCCAGGCATATTACCATCCCAAGCTTGTTATAAGTCACCACCATTTGGCGCCTTCTTCCCTCTCTACTCAGCTATATTTTCAAAACTCTCAGCAAATCCGTGGTTCTACAACCGTCCGACGCGTCGGACGCCTCACCAGCATCATTCTCTACGCAACACCATTAGCGAGCAATCAGCACTTTGCGCCACATCTCTACCCATTTTGCAATCCCAAACACCAAAGCAAACTACAATGGTATCAAGGGCTGGCTCTCACAACAACGTGCTGCAGTGGAGGATGGCAGATTCTGCGAACAGTAGCTCGCACCTAACAGACGAATCTGACGAAACCAGATCTGGAATTTCCAGTATTTTGTCCACTTCGTCTGCAGAATTCTTCACAGGCCCTGCGGGAGAACGCGAGATGCTGGAGCATTACAGGCACCCGATGATTCTCCCAACCCTTCAATTCGCCCTTGAAATGCTGAGCAGCCAGATCAGAATCGGCCACGGGCAGCTGTTTGATCGTCATACCGGCCTGAGGGATCGCCGGCAGCGACGTCGTAGGCCTACCCGAACGACACTCTCAGTGATGGCGGGAGATCATGTCATTGCCAGTCACAGTCACAAGGGTGTTCAGAGTGATCTAGAGTCTCTTAATGTCGTGACCAGTCTTGATTACGCTGCGGCACGACTGGGGTAGTTCCCCTATGACCATTCTATCATTTATCCTTCTTTCGTTGTGGATGAGGTGTTTGCGAGAGGGGAGCCTCAAATAGGTACATTTCCAGCACTGGTCCATCAGCAGATACATGCATCCCAGCATATCCACGATCATGCCCCTGAAGACCCCCCTCAAGGTGACGATCCGAACGATTACCACGACTACCAAGACGAAGTTGTTCCGGATCTTGAAAGGGCTCAAGATGAAGATTTGATTATTGGTCAGGTATGAGATGGGCAAAATGCTCACGAGGGCGACGGAGGAGATGATCAGGAAGATCAGAATCAGGACCAGGATGAAATTGAGGGAGAGGGTGAATATCACGATGACAATGAGGATGTGCATTCCGATGAGGATGGGGATGAGAATAGCGGTGCACAATGCGGTGACGACAAGGGCCATGGAGGGGGTTATGCTGGGACATAACGACGGATACGGGGAGACGCCATGAGGAGAATGACAGCGACTAGGATGAGGTTGGTTTTTCTTGTCAGCGATAGACAGATATCAAACAGGATACAGCGTTCATTTTATTACTTTCAGCAGAGTCAGTTGCATTGTGATGGCATGATGTTGCCCAAATCCAAAACCCTAACCCTATGCTCCCCCCTTACCCTTTTTCGGGTGCCCCTTCCTGATTGATAATTCCGCACGACCCAGAAACTGACAGCTAGTCCCAGTCACATCATTGACTGTTGAGCTCTCCAACACCTTTGCCATTTCCCGCAACGCTCGATCTGGTGTGGAAAGTTCGCATAATGGTCGGTGTTTCAAGATGGTCGTCGGCATATCAGATGTCAGGTCGTTCAGCCGGCGGCAAAGGTATGTCGCAGAAACCGGAAACCAAAACAGGGCGCATGACTGATGGCGTGACAAAACAGAACAACTACCTGTCTCAATTCCCTCTTCCAACGATGAATAGACCTACACACGTCCTTAAACAACAAAACGAACAGCGAACTCTAACACAAGTAGAGGATGCCAAGCTACGAACCTACACCCCGCCGGTTCTCAGTCTTGTCGGTCCCGCAGTCCGCAGCAGCTTCGCGAAGAAACAGCTTTGACGATGCGACCCAGCCGAGTCTTGTCCATAATAACCATGGCGGAACAGGCGCGACAGTCAATTTGGAACTAATCTTGAGTCGGCTGCAGTTTTTTGATGCCAAGGACGAGGAGCGTGGGAGGAGTCGGAATGGCATCGATACTGGCTTTGAGGCCCCGGTGGCAAGGAGAAGGGAAAGTAGTGCTAGTACAAGGGAAAAGATTGCGTTGTGGGAGGAACGAAGCAGGAGTCAAGAAAGAGGTCAGGACGGCCAGCGGGAGTTGGATAGGCGTGGGCGAAGCAAAAGCCGGTTGAGAGATCTGACAGCAGGGAACAGAGTGAGTGTTGTCCCCGAGGTTCCAGAGCTAGCTGCAACCTTTAAGAATTTTGCGAAGGAGAAGAAGCGGGAGGAAGAGCCAGACGGGCGGATATTTGACTTGAGCCATGCCGCAACACCACCAAAAGGCACAAAGCAGAGTGCAATAGATGTAAAACTCTCGAAAGAACAGGCATCAGATGGAACAACCGCAAATCAGTCATTCCCGCCGCAGACGCCATCCAGAGCAGCACAGGCACCGTTTACGCCTGATGCGACACCAAAAGAAAGACCGGAAAGCCTTGGTGGTCCTCGGAAGCGGCGAGAGTCTCCTTCGACCAACGCCATGATAGATCGAAGTAGACCGGCGTCACCAAAGTCCAATAGCTGGGCAGCGTTGGCTCCCTCGCCGCCAGCCACACCAGTTGCAGCGCCCACCCTAACACCACCGCGCATAGAAACGGATATGAAACCTCTCCTAGTTTTCGAAGGATCTGAACAGCAAAATGCTGAGATGGGCTTGGGGAAGGGGAATACCGACCAGGCTTGGAGGATCAGCACTTACAGGCCTGACTTCCCAGTATCGACTCACTACCCCCATCTAGAAGATATTCAGTCACTTGCCCATACACGCTTTGACGGAGACCCACTCCAGAAACCATCCCGTAGCCAGGTGCCAGATACAGCTCCAGCATCGCTGCGACCACGATCCACGGGCGAAGACTATCCGTACCCAACAAGAAATGTATTGAAATCAGGCGATTGGGTTGTAAGTATCCCTGGCCCAGCCAAGACATATATTCCAACAGATCAAAACCCTGGGCAGACACAGCGAAGAAGTGTTAGCAGAGCTGGAACTAAGCACAGAGGCTCTAAACACCACGAGTGGGATGCCCCTCCTGTCATCGAAAGAGCACTACACGCGGCATCAGTGAGTGTGATTAAGGGGCTTGAACTACCGATCGAGCTATATCGTGGATTCCGGGATGTATACTACCCAGCGCCGGACCGGCCAGACATCATCAAGGCCTATACGATCCGGCGGCGTCTGCCAGTGCGGTAAGACATTGATTATCCCTATTTATGGAAAGAACATTGCACTAACCTGAGAAGCATTTTCTTTCCTGTCCGTCACGACCTTACGTCTCCTGCACTGCTGCCAACGCTATTCACAATCCATGGTGGAGGTTTCACGGTTGGTTCGCCCTCTGAAGACGACGTGTGGAATCGCGGGTTTGCCGATTCCTTTACAATATTAGTTATTGCCCTCAACTACTCGAAAGCACCATGGGCTCCATTCCCTGGACCCCTACTCGATGTCGAAGCTCTATACCATGCTATTCTGAATGACGAATCTCTACCCATAGACAGAATCCGCACCGCCATCGCTGGCTTTGACTCGGGCGCAAACCTCGCGCTGGGGCTTTCTCAGCTGCCCAGCGTCAAAACAGGTCGAGATCCAAACGTACATCGCTACCCTCATCCGCATTTCTCACAGCCTCCAAGATCTAACCCGCCTCCTGCCGCGGTGATTTCGGTCTGCGGGATTCTAGACTTTACCGTGCCTGTGTCTCAGAAGCTGAAGACAAGACCATACAAGAACGAGCTGCGAGGTCCGCGGGGTTGGGGGCAGGGGTTGGATTGGGTGGGAAGGTTGTTACCCTCGTGCGCGTGGAGCTACATACCGTATGGTCATGACGCTGCCGACCCGTTATTATCACCTGCTTATGCAGATAGAAGGGAGCTACCACCGCATGTCTTTGTTATGGCAGCTGAGCTGGATTGTTTGGGGCATGAGAGCTGGAAGGCGGCTTCTGTCTGGGGTGGGAGACCAGTGCCAGTTCAAGACGACGCCGTGGGCCGAGTAGAGAGAAGCTTGTGGAGGGGGTGCTTGGAGGAGGCGGATAACACCAGGTTCTCTTGGGTGGAAGAGATGAGGAGGGAGGATGGTGTGAGGGGAAGCACGAGGTGGCTGCTGGTGCCGGATGTAGTGCATGGGTTTGATTCGGCAAATTGGAGGAATAAGTACCTTTGGGGAGATGAGGAGGCGAGGATGGATGCCGAGATGAAGACGATGGCTTATCAAAGGGAAATGGCGGAGTGGTTGTGGGGCGTCGTTTGGAGGTGATGGTCAGCATTGTGGTGTTTAGGTACCTTTTACGAAATTAGTGATTTTATGATTCTTGCTAATGTGTGTAATAAACGAGATGACCGGACAAGCGAGTTGACCACTTTCCAGCGCGACCCGCCTCCTCTGCACAAAACACTAAATTCTTTCACAACCAACAATGGCAACTCCCTCTTACGAAACCAAGGCAAATCTAGCCCTCGAAGCTATTCAAACGGGCCCAGATCTCAGTATCAGAGCTGCAGGAGAGATCTATAGCGTCAATAAAAACACACTTTGAAACCGCCGCGACGGCAAACCTGCACAATGCGATGTTCCAGCCAATTCGCGCAGGCTTACGGAATTGGAAGAGAAAACGATTGTTCGATACATACTTGAGCTGTGTGCGCGCGCATTTCATCCACGGCTTTCATACGTGGAAGATATGGCCAATTGATTGTTACGCGAACGCGACGCGCCCCCCCTGGATGTACGATGGGCTCACAACTTCGTCAAGCGCCAGCCAGAAATTCAGACGCCTTTTATGCGTAAATACGAATACCAAAGGGCTAAATGCGAAGATCCAAAGATTATTGTGACGAACCCCTGATCAGAACCTCTGAAAGGGATACTGGGTTGAAGGCTGCTTCTGAATAACGGTTCGGTGTAGCCAGAAGGTACACAACAAAGATCACTAATTGTCTCTCGTAAACGCTTGGTCTTAAGAACTCACGATGTGAGTTGCATACTACAGAACTGTCTACAACCAGCCAGTTCCTCCATATATTCCTGGATCTATGCCTCAAATCCCAGATCCTTATCGCAATCCCTTATCTCTTGTCCGTCTCTTTCGGCTTCCAGGAGGTAGGAAACCTGGTCAACCTGGTCTGGCCTTCGAACCAACTCTACAAGCTGGTTACGCGAAACGAACCTTCCCCAAAAATCTGCCTGGCCTTTGTAATAATGATCGACGTAGGAAGGGTGGATAACAAGCGTGAATTTGCTAGAAGAAACGAGTTTGTCCTCGGCGTCCACCACGAATGCTTGCTTCTCGGGAGGAAGAATATCACAGATGACAGGTAGCTTTGGGCGTACTCGTAAAACTTCTTCCCCAATTCGACGGCGCGTATATATTGGGGACTTTGGGCACCGCTTCAGGGGAAAGCTTCAGTTCCATGCGCTGTCGGCGCTCCTGGTCGAAAAACACACAGGATATTGCGTGGCGTCCCACATTTCCTCTTCCAAAACGAACTGTCTGTGCTTGGGAATCATGATGCCTGTTTCTGGATATATCACTTTCCCGTGTACTTGAAACATAACGATCACTCTTCAGAGTAACTTTGCTGACCGCGCCCCTTCCCTTTTGCCAAATATTGATGTTGTATGCCCAATTTAAACAACAATCATTGACAAAGAAGTCAACATCCCAATCCAGAGCTTAAAATTTTGGTCCATGCTTTTTGACCCGTTCCGAGTACCGCACAAAAGCAACGTCGAACTCGGCAAGCAACTGCAGCTTTCTTTTGTGAACTTCGAACAATGGAAGTAGCTATACCTAGAGACCCACTGTTAGCTGAGCTTATTTTATTTTTTTTGCTACTAAAAATGGAACTCTCGACTACCCTCTTTAACAGCTGTCTGTTGCGATGATAACTGCTACGGCTTCATGCCACCCACTGCTGCTCCCTGTTATCTCTGCATGGAAGCTCGACTTGGCAGGTCAATTGACGGGCCGGGAGTTTTGGTTTTGCTGTCACCTAACTGTTGTGAGCAATCTCCGCCTGTTATACCTGCAGAGTGAAACCGGACAGGAAGCCTTGTTCGGGTCCAAATTGCTGTCACCTTCACTGGTGTGTGCATGTGGTGTCGGGCAGTGGTGGCTTGTCATCACCATTTTGCCCCTTCTTGTGCGGTAGTCGATGCTGCTGCTTCAAGTCGTGACCCATCAAATGCCGTGTTACTGTCGCTAACCCAACTAAAGCGGCACGATGTGATATTCCCTGGAGTTTTGCCTTATGCCTACCAGGCATTTGGTACCCTCCCACCTTCCGATTCCATACCTCCATACCGATCGAGTGAAGTCACGGCTAACTGCCAGAACCACGTGTCCATTTCCACACACAACAGCAAACCAAGATCTCTCTTCGCAGCTTTACGCTATCCACAAGCAAAAAGTTGAAGCTCCACAGTCATATCATTTTGGGCGTGTTGCGGCTTTGCGCCATCATGACTGGTCATCAAAACTAGGATATTTCACCAATGCAAGGTTTTCCCACAAAAACCAATGTATTCGTCTGCTGATTATTTATTGCAAACACTAATCATTCACCTCACCGCTATTTTTTGGAGTTGTCAACCTACGCACACACTTTTTCCAATCGCCTGGGGCAAAATGGAGCAAGAAAACAGACGCCCATTCCAGCGGAACCCATCGCTCGAGTCTCGATATCAAATAGCTACCCCGGCAGGAAAGAGCCCATGCACATTCTCCCTAACATGACACACTGTGAGAATCCCACAGGGGTGTATATCATTCCCGGATGTTGTTGTTCTCCGTCAGCAGCATAGCCATACTGCATAGGCCCCCCGGATTGATCAACATACAACTCCGGCATCACATCCTGCCCGTTGTCAACAGTATACTCCCCGCCACGGCAGGAAGCTGTATCATATCCATCGGCAGTCGGAGAGGGGGCAACGTCACTGCATTGTCAGCCAATGCGGGGATCCCATATCCAGCTTGCGTCGGACAAGGTGGAGCCTCAAGTGGCACCTCGGGTACGGAACCCGAAAGCCTCACCGCGGCAAACTGCGGATCGGGCGCGAGATCGCTCATATTGGGAGGAAGTTCAAGGTCAAAGTCATTGGCGGTTGGGTCGTAGACGGTGCTTCTTTTCCGGTACTTTAGGCGGAGGGTTTTGGCTGGCCAGACGTGGATGACGGATCGATTATCTGTTTTCTCAAGTTGGTCAGCAGCCGGATGGTGACACAAGAACGAACAGGAGGAGATGATGAGAAGACACATACTGATCTGGCCAGCCTTGAACGACGCCTCCGCTTTGGCGACATGGAAGATTTCCTCCAGGATTAGCCTCTTTACCGCGTTCCGCGGGTCTTCTTGGAACCACATCGAGATGATCTCTATGATGATTGCTTCTAACGTTGCTATGTCAAGGTTTACTTGCTGTATCTCCGGGTGCTGTCGATAAGGTGGCTCTACGACGAGCCTCAGGAGGTGGATGAGGAGACAAATCCGCACTGGATGTAGGAGAGTCAACACCGAATACATCCAAGTAAAGGAGGAAAACGAACGTGTCTTGGGGATGTAGCAAGGATCAACATGTGGAATCTTCTCATCTTCGCCCTCCCCAAATCGCTGCGGCCACCAAGGCAAGGAGGCACTGTCGCCTTTAGCGTAGGGGTATAATTTCTTCTTCGTGGGAGAGATGATCCTGATCAGTATTCTCGCCAGAATGATGCATCCTCGCTGCTCAAAAAGCTGCAAATGTCCGTCATGGAACGCAGACACGGCTTCTGCATTCCCAACTCTGAGCGTGTTTGTCTTTATTACCAGCTCAGGTTGGATCTGGGTCGACTTCGGGAGTAGCAGCGGTAGGGGTAGTGGCAATGGCATCGGCATTACCGGCTCCACGAAGGCCTGAGCGGATGAAGCATGGAAGCTCGGTACGAACGTGCAATCGATCATCGGCGGAACTACAAATGTCATTGTGTTGCCACTGTGGCATGGGCTGATCGATTCTGCAAGGCTTTGTGTTAGCGTTGGCAAGAACAGCTCGGGAACAGGGATTTCTTGCGTAAACCTGTATGGTAAATGTCAATTCTACCTGTTTGACCTGGCAGTTGATAATCGGCGAACCCGAGCTGGTGGAAAGAGACTTCCAGTGAGGCATATGCCATGTTCGAGTATCCAATTGGCGCAGGCAACAACTCGTTATCAGGAGGCACGTTGTCATACCTGACCATGGTCACAGTAGTTGGCGCCCCTTGAAAATCCATGACGTTTCTATCCGGTCAGCTTTCTTGTATCCTGTTGATCGTTTTGGGGAGCAGAGATAACTTGGAAAGCGGGGAGTGACAAGGACAGGAATTGATTTGAGTCTTGGAAAGCTCCAGGGCGCTGACAAAACCTTTTTATCGAAATCTCCGCCTAGAAGACGGTTTACAACACGACAGAAGCTGCATACCTTTGCTGCAGGGCTTCTATCCTCCACGATCCGAGCCATTAGGCATGCAGCTATCACCCAACATGAGAGGCCGGCCAGCTGCAGGACGGGAGAGCAAGCATTAGTTGTGCTGCATGTTTCAACGTTTAGGGAATGGAGTTTGGATGGAGTGTTCCAGGTTTGCCAACGACGCTCCCGTGACTTTCAGTGCTCGATTTCCCGGTTAATAGAATATCTAGAGGGCCTTGGCCTGAACCCCATTCGTAATGCTCTCCTGATACCGTCATCCCTCCCCCCTCGCATTAGTCACGACGACATCAAGTTGCCAAGCAAGAAGCCTGGGCAGGGAGCTGACAGATAACTGTTGCAGCTAACCGTTCTACTCAGGTATACCAGGGCGTTTCGCACCAAACCCCTCGCTATTGGGCTGGGTACAAACCTCAGCCCAATGCAATTCCGGCGACATCTCCTGATAGAAATATTGGAGAATTGTTTGCCAGGGCCCTTTCAGTGTAGTAGACTCAGAGACTATTGAAGAGGTGCATCAGTAGCCAGCTTATTCTGGTGTGCTCATTTCAGGATGCTGGATGATTCTGCGGAGGGGAAGTGATTGTCTACTTCCAGCCGCTAAGGTTGGAAATGTCACGCCGATCAGTCTCGGAGTGGCACCCACTTTGCCCGAACTGCCCACCGGCAATGCGGAAGGCCAATGGCATTCACGATCCCCTTCTAAATCGATGTCCCGGCGGGGGAATAGCTACAAAGCATAGTAGGGTTGACTGGGAACTTTGCGAGGAGCGAGGGGTCTCAAACAGTGCGAACTGCAGGCTGAATTGGTTAGCTGGTCGTTGGTTTAGCGTGAGCGAAAAAGCAAAATCTTAGCAACTTAGCATGTCGGCGTAAACTAAACAGTAACCACGAGCAGATCGACTTTGTCCCTCGTATGGGGTGATGAATTTGTGATAGTTGACGCATTGACATTGAATGATGACACTGCATGGTAACAGAACGATTTATTTGTTCTTGTATAGAAGAACTACCGAGGCCATCTTGCCAGCACTTTAAGAACATCTAGAGAGATGCCTGCTGTTCCAATCTATTTCATACATATCGATAGCAGTTCTGCTTCTAAGTGACTCTTGCCTCATTACAGGAGAGTGTTGATGCAAGCATAGCTGGAACCTACAATGCGACCACAAGAGTGTGGCCGGATAAGGCAAAACAGAATCGTAACAGCTTCTCAAAATGTGAATTTCTCATAAAGTAGGGGGAGAGTCTTCATGAATTCCAGCTGTGGGATATTGAGCTGCCAGCATCCGTCACCAGCTGGCTATTTTATTCAGGGGCCGGGGAAGAGCGGCTGAGATGCGCATAATGCACTTGCCCGAGAAAGTCGTATATCTGCCTGCGAGTCAGAACCTTTTTCGATCGAATTCTGCAGGTTGCAAATTATTGTCTGAATTTCACGATACAGACGTCATGACGCCTGCCAAACAGCCCTTCAAATATTCTTCACGTCTTCCCCCGGCGAGATCCACCTCCTGTTCTTGGTCACCTCACCGACAAGGAAGTGAATGACGTGATGCAACAAAGGCGAGCTACCCTCATTTCAAAAGAATCATTCACAAATTTGGAAAACGCAGCAAAGTCTTACAACCCAGGGAATAGTTCTCTTGGAACCTGGTATCTAACTTATCGTAATATTCTCATGCCCCTACATGGGAGTCGGGCCTTCATTTCTAGCAAAGGGTACGTCAGATTGTGTCTGAGAGCGGCCGATATGGGAGACACAATATTCATCCCAAGTGGAAGTCACTGTCCATACATCATCAGAAAGCAGGGTATTCCTGCTTCCGTCCCCAGTGCTGGGAAATTGAAATCATAGGTACTGAATTTAACAACAGCCCTTCATCTTTCAGGTCAATACTATTATCCAGACGCCGATAATCAAAAGGTAGCCCATTCCAGTTCCTCCGAACGCCTTGGAATAATGCCTCTGCTGCCATCTAGATCCACAGATGCTTTACGATCGAGGTCCCTCGTCTCTCAAATCCAAACCTGATCATCAGCCCTGTTCGCCTCCAAGTACTCTAAAACCTCTCCATAATCCCGACAAACATGCTTTGCATCCCATCCATCACTCCCCGTAAAGTCCTCGGGGAAGGTTGTATGCTGCCCCTCCAGTGCAACATCGCCGCAGCACATAATGCTCTGTCTAAGATAATCAAAACAATGATTCAAATGCCATGCCCCTTCTTCTGGAAGCATTTCCAGTCTATTGGACTCGTAGGCTGCTACCACCCCCGCAATGGTGTGAAGACAATGTATTTGATGAGTGACTGAGGTGGTGAAAGTTGAGGGAGGGTACTCTTTCAAGGGGTGTGGCAGGTTGTCAAGGGGCTCTCGACCGTGGGAGGTTTCGTTGATGGTTACATAGCCGAGTCCGCCTGCCAATTCATGTCAGCATATAAGGAACCAAGGATGAACAGTTTGGAGGCACATACGAGGAACAATCCCCAGCCACTTTTTTCTAACGTCCTCGGTGAAAAACTCGGAGCTGTTGTCTGGGACGAAGAGAGGGTCGGGCTTAAAAGCTGTTATTTGCTGCGAGACTGTTTGTCTTGTCAGTACGCAACAACCTGAGTAATTGAAGACAAATACGGAAATCATACAATGTGGCGCAAACCCAGTGATATCACTCCCTATTTCACCCTTTGCCCCTTCAACATTCTGGTTCCCCGGTAGGATCGAATACTCCGGCCACCGCCTCTCAGCGACTAACACCAGAATAACCACCAACATGACTGTGTCAAGGAGCGCCCTGATGAACATGATAGTCTTGCACACCCATCGCCTCTTTTTTCTCGGTTGTGTTGGCTGACACTGGCATGTTGAGGCGTCATGTAGGTGTCGTCGCCCTTCTGGATCCATAGCCCATGACTTTTCCTCGTGGTCGTCGTTCATGAGTGCGGTCCTGGAGTTGTTGCTGCCGGCGTTTTGGGTTGAAACGTCGAATTCGTCATCGTTATGGTCGTTGTTTGGCAGATCGGTGTAATACCGTGGTGATGGCAGTGGTTGCATCATGCTTCTTTTCAGTGCTAGGGGCAAGTTGGGAAGTAACAGGTTTGATAGGTGTCATCAAAATTTCAAGAATTAGGAATAAGGGAAGAACAAAAGAAGCATTCCAGCTTTTAAAGATCTTCAATCAGGTTGTAGATCAGGAGACCTGTCTCGGTCTGAAAGTGGTGGGCCAGTTCGGACGGTTTGGTGTTCTTCAAAACGTGCGGTGTTTCACCGGCCGCCACCTTCGCCGGGGGGCCCCGCCTGCAAAGTCGGGTTTGGTTGGCGCATGCTTGGAAACGGCACCCCGACCGGAAAGCAGTAGGTTATTGTTTTTAAAGTGGCATGAGAATCACGATCGAGGAAGCTGAAAGTGCCCCTCTCATTCTGCGCTTCGAGTGTGGCTCCCAAGAAAAAAGGAGAAAAAAGCCCGGCCCGGAAGGAGGGCCCGATCTTCCGAGTCGGCCGACTGGTTCAGGAATTTGGCCTCAGGGATCAGGCCGGGCTTGTAGCTCGGTAGCTCGTCCTGTTGGTTCCACGACACATCTCCGTCAGACTACATTGCAAGGACGACAAGACCGGAAGATTGACTGAAATGAAGAGTATTTCTAGGTATCTCAGATATTTGCTACGTTGCCCTCTACATGCGACTAAACTCCTTTCCACTTTCCAGCTCTTTAAAAGCCAGGGGACTCGATTCGTTGACGGTCTTGATTCATTGAAACCATTGATCAATGACAGCTTGTCGCTCTAAGTTGTGTCGGTTTCTATTTGCTCGGGTGCTGTTAGCGAGACTAGGATTCTAATCCAATCATCTGAATTGCTAGTACTCACGTACATAACGTATCCAGTCTTGTCAAATAAACAAACTGTCCCCTAATATCAGGTTATTTGAGATGTTTGAAATAGACAAACTTCCCTCCACACCCACAGGTGCAACTGTAAGAAGGATGACAGGCAGTAGATGAGTCTTTATTGATATCTCTGTGGAGCGGAGTTGCATGTATGTGAACAAAAGTCGAGTAAATATTGATGGTATCGCCCACCCGAGAATTGCGATATTGAACTCCTCCACTCTGGCAGCTGTGTAGCGATAAAAGTGAGTTACTGGCATTTTACCATGTACGTTTTAACCCCAGTCAAAGAGTCCAGAACCCAAGCCATCTCTTTCTTACTTTGTACCGTTGTGAACGTGCGCCTTTCCCCTTGCGTCATTCTCATTCCAGCTCATAGGGGCTGCCGGTGGTGGCTTTCTATCAGTGTTGGTATGCGCACACATGGCCCTTTATTCGTTAGGAATGTTGTGGATAATATCAAGAAGGATAGCTTGACTCCAGTAAGCCCTCAGCTGAAAGCGCCGGAGGATCTTCTCCGAAAAGATCGCCTAGGAATCTGGGGTGATAGACTTGATAGCCGTGTCCGTTAATTTGAGCGTGTTGCCAAAATCTGATGCATCACTCACTAGGTATATGTACTTTTGGCATGTCATATCATCCATATCATGTCCCATCATACATGACAGGTTGACCGTAGAGAGGAGGCCCCTATGAGGATAGTAATTGGGCAAATGTCACATCAATCTCCAGAGAACACCCCAAGCACCGACTCCACTCATGGTTGCCTTTCGGCTGCCTTGCCAGGAAGATGCGCTGGCACTGGAACCAGGATAAATCACACGACACACTCGAAGGGCAGCACCCAAAAAAACGAGTTGTTTTCATCGTCTAGGCGAGGCTTCCCGAGGAAGTGTGAGCTGGCCCTGCCCAACTTGAAGGGTGGGGCGTGAAGGTGTTCGAGGTTTTGAGGCTGTAGTGAGGTATAGTGAGGTAGCACCGTTCAGGAAAACTGCTAGAGACTCAGTGATCTCCATCATGAATTGGCGGCTAGGCCGGAGCTCCTGGAAAAGTTTCGGATGGCATGGGCTTGTATTAAGCTTTGGGCTGCGTCGCATACATACTATGGCTGAAGGATGTCAAAGGTTTTCAGTCTCGGTGCAGGGGACACAACTTGTGGCTTGGCTGAGGGGGATCCAACCCTTGCGAACTTCTGCCCATTTGAGCATTTCCCAGATATGACTCAATAGTGTCGACAGCAGCTCAGTATCAAAACGGGGATACCTTCTCAAGATTGCCTAGTCTGGGCTGCAGAAGCATGTCGTAAAACCGCTCATATTAAAAGCGACTAGCCAGTTCGGGATTTTCGTGGATGCGAGTTTTGTAGTTGACCAATATTGGAGAAGGTCGTGGGGAGACGTGCCTTGAGGAGCAATTCATCATCTCAGATATGCTGGATGCCTCAGCTCAGTTGTCTTGAAACTTGGGAAAACTGAAAATTCTCCCTCCTTTTTCAGCACGAGTCAGTATGCTAATGGCATAGCCAGGCTTACGCGTCAGCTTTGTACATCTGCATGTAACCAACTTTAGGAAATTCCCCGAGCTGCTGCCCAGCAGCAGGCTGGATCCGTCACAAGAATCCACATCTCCGCCCGCTACCCGACCATGTCAGGTCGACTCGAAGCAACCCCAAATTCCCACGGATTCGTAAGGTGCCTATTCACCAAGCCCCACCGCCACTGCAGGACTGTCTTTCACAAATGCACACGAAGTATCAGAGCTTTTTATGGTAGTGAATCACCAAGCAGCTGCAGTGAGCATGTCACAGAAACCCGAGTATCTGGAAAATCTTCAATACACGTCTGAACCCAAGCCTCTTCAGAATGCATCGGCCCAATGTCCTTGAGAAATAAACGGTACTTCAACTCGACATCTACATGCAAGGACGCAATGACAGCATAGCCCACCACAATCCTCTCGGCTCAGCCAGGAGTATCAATCATTGCAAGAGGATCATACGAAATTCCTTCGAGGTGTTCCATCCACAGATCCCTTCAACCCCACGTCAATATGCAGAAAACTGGTATCTGACTGCCCGACTACCACCCAAACAGGTCATCCACAACTAAACAAAGCATCTCCATTGAGTTGAAACGCCCCATGAGTCGCCTTGTTTTCCTTCCACACTGTTCTGATCAAAATGCTGCCCTGAGGCGACATGCCAAAGTGAATGGACCCATTGATCGTCGATGCGTGGTGACTGGTCTCATTCCCTTCATAATAGCGGTCGCAAGTGCCATGTGGCCAGGGTTTCCTGGCACCATCCCGTCCGACCCCCACCCCAAGGGCCGGCCCGTTACTCTGGGTGCCTGAGGACCTCGTCTGGTTGTTTATGTCGCCTGTCCGAACAAGTCAGTAAGATACAAGGCAAATGGAGAAGGGGGATATCAGGACTGCACCTTTGTTGCCAAGGAGTTTGGTAAGTGCGATAAGAAATCTTTTCACCAACTCAAAAAGGGTGCCGTTTTCTGGAATATCATTCATCCCTGGTTCCTCAGGTGAGCTCCGGCGAAAGGCCAAAGAGTTGCCACTGAGGTCAAGGGCAGCTAGCGGTGAGATCACTGCAGTTGATGCCATTTTGATGAACAAGACAAGAAAGATATCAAAATCGAAGACAAACGAACAACGCCAACCTTATGCAGAACTGCATGCAAAGACATAATACCAACAATGAACTTGCAAATCGATATGTTTTAGTCAAGGTGAGACATTTACCTTATATACCCTAAAAAAAGCGGCCACCCAAGGTAGCACAGTCCTTTCCCCTTTCATTTATTCTGATCTCAAAATTGCCACCCTCAGCACTTCGTTGTCGTGCTTCCTGGATTCCTGGCGTCCTCGACCTGAGATGATCCCGGGGTTCGCCCTATCGTCATGGCCCTTCGACCGGCATTACAGACGCGTGCCACGTTGTCAACGTGGCAGGCTGCATCTAGGCGACCCAGATGCAGCCGTTTTAGCGTTGGGATAAAGTAATGTCACCCAACGCCCATGTTGTTGTGCAACTTGCTGCCTGCAGCTTACCGTTTATCGCGCGGTGAACTGGATCTTTCACACTCTCTTTAATTGCCAGTCCCTTCATGCAGCTAAGCCTTGATCTCCGACAGGGTACAGTGTTTATACGCGAGGAATCCTGTGGCGACATCACAGGATACCTAGAGAGTGGTATATATCGGTTTATTACCCTGCTGAATGTTGTAGTCTGCCCAGGTTCTTCGCCAGGTCTCGCAAAGTATATTAAAGTACCACTACAGCCTTTGATACCTTGCACCATCATCGTCGGTGACTAATCGTACCAAGGTCTCTGGTGTCTGAGCGACGAATTGGGACTGGTTAGTGGGACTTGCAGCCTCTGGTGTTGAATCTCCCAGGAAGACATGAGAGGTGAACAGAGTGTAACTCACATACTCCCAAGATTGATAGATCACTTAAAAAATTCTGACTCGGAATCTCAGACGGGAAATATTGGTGGAATTAACAGGCCTCTCAGCATTGCCCAATACAGTGCTTGGTTGAGCGATCGAAAGCCTTATTTGACCGTGCGTCGACTCAACCTGCCCAAACCATCAAGTTTGTATCATTGTTGGAATCAGAGCCCACTAAGTATTGATACCCAGTAGGTGCTTATCATATCTCAGGTCTGGTTTCTCTTTAAACATCGTCGTGTTTGCTGAGACCGTTTCAGATTGAATTTCTCGCAGCCCAAAAGTCCCCCTCTCACAAACCAAAGCCGTTCGTAACTCGACAAAATGGCAGAAGTTGCGGGCCTTGTGGTTGGGGCTGTCGGCCTTGTCACCCTTTTTGGTACCTGCGTCGAGGGCTACAACAAAATCCAGCTCATGAGAACCAGCGAACGCGACTGTGACTTTCTGATCTCAAAATTCGACTTGGTCAAGATCCGCTTCGAGCTCTGGGGCCAGACCGTCGGTCTCGAAGCCAGTCGATATTCGAGAGCCGAGCCGCCAATGATATCTGACAAAACACTTTGCACGAACTGGCATGACATCAAGGATACAGTCGGGCCATCTCTCATTTCCATGGGCAAAATCTTCAATGACCGGGGCAGGCTTGAAGATAAATACGGGCTGAAGGCTGTTTCTGGGTTCCAGGTGGCCAGTAGTGTCAGGGTACATCGATCCTCGACTTTTCCATTTCTCAAGTGCTCGAGAAGTTTCTGTGGCAAGGAACAGCAACGGAGGTGGACGGTCGGAGAGAAAGTCACTTGGGCCATTCGAGGACGGCAAGGGTTTGAGTGCCTCATCGATCAGCTGGAATCGCTGGTTAGAAACCTTGAAAAGGTGGCAGATTATCTTGGTGCTCTGGAGAGACAGTCGGGGCCGAAATATTTCGGGGCACTTGTTTCTGACGATGCTCGTCAGGTTAATGGCCCCGTAGGATTGGAGGGGAAGTCGGAGCCCGTACCTGCTGTGCATGTCAAGCCTGTCTCGATAAATAGCGCGGTGCAAATTAATGGACCCATGTCTATGGAAGCGCTGCAGGTGGTGTTGCTTGGAAGCGGGTCGGCTGCCACCTTTAGAGTTCATGATCAAAGGGAAGGCATTGAAATGTTTTGTGATCCTCGTCAAAATTCACGATAGAGAGGGAAGCTTGAGTACTCTACAGGTTTTGGAAAGAAAGGGTCCCGCCAGAGTACGCGTTCCGATTCTGGCTGTACGTTTGACTTGATTTCCTGACTATTCATCATGGGCATCGCAGAGAATTTGCAATAACGTTAGACATTTATAATTTGCGCCTAAACGCCTTTAGCTCCATACTTGATGCCGTCACCATTGGCACCCGGTTGAGAATACATGTGAAAGGAATCGAAGGATTACCAAGGTCCGTCGGAGGGCAGTAACATGTTAAACAAGGTACACTGACTAAAAATAGCCATTTATAAGGCAAGCCGTGGATACAAAGACCGTGATTGCAACACATCCTACAGCCCAGAAGTTGTTGATGCAGGCATTGTGGATATGTCAAGGTGCTTACCGAACTATTCTTCAAGGCCTATTATGTATCTCCCTATCCTTCCCGGCTATCCTTCAACGCTTATCAGCTATCTTTCAGACTGTTTCTCAGAGCATGCCATTTGCTATCTTTTTGAGGTCTATCAAGTATCTTATGACATCTTCCAACTGCGTTCTCGGGGCCGGACGGTTTGGTGTTGCTCAAAACGCATGTTGTTTCGCCAGCCACCACGTTCACCGAACCCTCACTGCGAGGCCGGATTTGGTTGGCGCATTTTTGCAAACGGCATCCCGAGTGACACGAGAATCACGATCAAGGAAGCCGAATCGTCCCTCCTCTAATTCTACCGCTTGCGGTGTAGTTTCCAATGAAGGAGCCTGGGCCAGAAAAATGTATACACAATGGGCCCAATCTTCCAGGTTGTTTAGCCCTCTTTAGTCATCAACTGAGACTCGAGGTTTAAAGCTTTCAGTCAAGGATAAGAGACAAGCTAATCGCCACGTGCAGGTCTGGTATACCTTGGCCCATCAATTGGGGCCTGAACACGTCCGGGGGCAACAGCAATTTGCACTACTTGTTGTTTTGTTGCGGCGTGTTATGGTACCTTGCTATTTAGTGTTGAGAATACACGCTGCACCTATAATAGTGGGACGCCGTTTTAAACATCATGTCACCATGAATAACACTTGCCTAGAAGCTGTTATATCAAGTCCGAAAGGTTTCGGCAAACCAACCTGGAGCAATTATGTATGATGTATGATAAGAACTTAATTAGAAAAACATTACATATCTTGGGCAAACAATACTTAGGGTAGGCAAACGATGCGTAGGGCCAATGCGTTATACCTACTAAAGATGCTTTTCCCACCTGTCCCATTCTCTTAGTGATAAACCTAAACATCTAGGCACCTTCTGAGCAAAGCTGGACGTCGCTACCTTATTCGATGCGTCTCTTCTTGCGCAGCGATTCACATGTATCGTTTTGCCTTTTGTTCTCTTCCGCTTCGATCGTTGGAACCTGGCCCATAACAATGCTGCCAAGGACGAAAACGTTGCCTAGTTTGACCTGGCCCCACGGCAAGAATTCTTTCCGTCCTGCATCAATCTCCATGAAGCGGTTTTCGAACGCGACGTTCTTTCCAACTGTAACCATGCAATGTCCGTTACCTCGATCTTCTCTCTCAAGAACCCAATTTTAGTCCCTGGGTCCTCCTGGTTGGCTTGAAATAGTCGACGCGCCGTCGCGCTATCTTTTCCTCGATACTCCTTGCTCTCCTCTCTCTTCGCCACATGATCTCAGTTGTGATAAGATATCGTTACTCGACATTCCCCTTCTTTTTCGACAAGAATGCCGCGCGAAACAAGGCTGCATGCCTCACCTTCGTGGTCTAACGGCGCGATCGCCACTCCCAGGAACATGCGTCCGATGCGTTTGACACAATCAGCAGTGTCTTCTGCCACGCATCGTTGAATCGTTTCACCATTGCCTATCGGCACAGACACGAAGCGGCTTGTATCGGGAGTTACGATGCGTTTCATCAACTCCAAATTGTGGCTGCTTAGCGGACCGTTATGGTAGAAGACCTGAAAGGGGAGCCCGTAGAGAGCCCTTGGCGATCTCTCAAGAGTTTGTTCAAACGTATCGTCGTCAGTGGTAGGCAACTCTACGACGAGCCATCGTCCCCATAGAAAAGTAAGGGCTTTTGGCAGGGAGTTGGCAAGCTTTCCGAATTGGGCTGTTGTCGGCCCTTGAGCCGGGTTGATGTCCTGTTACTTTTCTGAATTCAGAGTCAACGGTTCATTAAAAATACGTTCGTCAAGGTTACCCGGGGTGAAAGACCCGCATCTGATCGCCAAACTGGAATAAATCCCCCGATGAAATAATGGAGAGTTTTCTCGCCTGCGACTTCAGATTCGTAGCCTAGGACCAAGAACGGGTCGTACCGAGCCATTGCATACACTCTGAATGTTTTCTAGAGGTATTCTTTGGCTTTCTTGATCTGGTCCTCTGAAACACTAACCCAGTCTTATTCGCCGTTCTCGTCCATGAAATAGATACGAAGCGGTTCGAAGCAACCCCATAATCTCCCACAAATCTCGGATCAAACGTGATGATAGACGCAATACGGCTCGCTGTAGGTGGGGAAGCTGGCATATTAACGGTGACGCCGCTCGTTGTGTCAGGCCAAGCTGGCACTTCCGACGCAAGGCGGCTCGTTGAACTGGGTAAGGGTAGCCTTTTTGAGGACAGGAAAGTCGAGCGTGGTAGGTGCGCTACTTGAGCGCCGATGACAAGTGATGCTGAGAGCTCTGGACTTGGCGGATAACGAACGCGTATGCAAAACTGAATCATGTTGTCTGATGGAAGAGAATTGAGGGATGGCTGATACGTGGCGGCGGGCTATTCAAAACCAACAGATTTTCAATGATACAGAAAATAATGCAAACGGTTCATCTTTCCACAAAGTTATCGTCATGGAGCTTACATGCCACGTTCCGGTCTACCCTTTCCATGTCTTCATGGTGATCATGAAGGGCGGCAGGTATCAGTCGAAAGAAACTACCCGTCATAACTAAAACAGGAGCCTCATTCTCCGAGACAGAAACAGTCCGAGAACGGCCGGATCATGATCGCACTCAGTGCTGGTTGTGATGGCATCAAATGTGGGTTTGGAGCACGGCAGTTGCGTCTCGTGTATAACCTTGTGTTTGTTCATGGTCGTTTCATAGATGATGAAGTAAAAAACTGTAATGCATCACAAATACCGGCCTTGGCCCCTGATGAGCCAAGGTATCCAAGACCAGCATGTAGCCCACAACCTGTCCTCAGTTTGAAAGGTTCTTCACCAAAGGATGCGAAGATGGGCAACCTTAGCAATTCACAACTGCCTGATGTTGCTGAACCCTTCGCGGCCCTAGATTCGTCGCGAGTGTTCTAAAGACCGCCGATGAGACTAGTAGATGCAATAACGTCTTCAAGCCCCAGAAAGACCACAAGCTTTCCCCCACTTCCCACATACTTTCTAGGAATTTGGCTACCAATGCTGCCACATTACAGTGGTTCAAGGTGCCGAGATCCGTAGATAGATTAGGATAGGTGGTACTGTTCGTAGAATCAGAATTTTACTTCTGGGAATGCTGCAGAATGCTGTCATCGACTGTTGGATGTCGGATCAAGAGCTTCCTTGAAAATGACTGATATATCAGTTCATCTTTAGTTCCGTTGTTGATGGTTGGGTCGTCGGAGATGAGGATGAAGCTCCACCGGCCAACCGGCTTGATACACCGTTACTTACAGTCGGGCATGACTGAAATCCCGGAATTGTTTCTGTTGTTGCATTTCTTGAGCACGCGACCCCTCTTTTTCTCTGCAATTGCTTTCCAGATCACTAGGAAGCTGTCATCTGTAAAGTCCACTGGTATAAGAAGCCCGACGTTGCGCTGTCAGTGCCCCAGTTCCCCCGCACAAACAATAGCCGTTCTGAGCCAATCAACAGGGGTCAATTACCAGGCCCACTGTGGATAGCACTCTTGCCTGCCCCGCGATTCTGGGCTCGGCATTGGCAGCCATTCCATTGGTCCGCCGGCCCCGGGAATGGCCGAGAAAAGCTAAGCGGAACAAGCGCCAAGAAACATGAGCAAAGGGAAGCCCTGCCACAGCCCACCATCTTTTGGGCGTCGATTCGACGTCAGGACGACATCCCGCCCACGGAAACAAGCGGCTGCGATTTCATACATTTTGTACCACCACCCACAACTTTACTTCCCCGACTTTTGAATTTTCGCGCAGCAACGTCAAGACTCATTCGTCACCTCACTCCTATTATTGGTCCAGTTACGTTTTGACTTGCCCACAAACGACACGACCGAGCGCCGACTTGCCATCTTCACGAGTCAAGCAGTCGAACCCAGTCAAGAGCAACTTCACCGCTCCACAGGACGGACAACAAGTGTGTTTCTTTACTGCGCGAATCTAAGCATCAAGGAGAAGGACAACACTCCTATCTCGACCAGGAATTTGTGGGGCAATTTACGACAAAAAGAAGGACAACAGCAACACAACGGCGACCGAAGGATACATTATCACTGCTTCAGCTACACAAGGCCAAGCTCCAAGATTGCGATAAAACAAGTGTCAGGGGCCTTTGAACCCCTTCTCCGTCACCGCATAGCTAGCAATCAACATGTCCTCCCAGCGCCCCTTTTTCCTCTCGACCTTCTTCGCCGCGTTCCGTCAACAACCGCCGTCGGCGATATCGACACAACAACCAAATAAGCACACAACCCAGGCTTCTTCGGGAGTAGGATCATCGTCTACCGCTACCCCACGATCGATATCCGCTTCTGCCACAGCAGCTCAGTCACAAGCTGCTTCGTCTTCCGCATCGACATCTGCCTCCCGAACAGGGGTGATCGGGCAATTACCATTACACTCTCCAAGACATCATCATACATCCGGTATACCCATTCCGCATTCTAGTGGTAGAAGACGAGGGAGTGACAGCAGCAGTGAAGGTTTCCGAGATGCGCTAGGGACGGAGAAGCTGTACATCGGCGGCAGAACCGCAACAGGTGAAGAAAGGTTCTTTAAGCTAGGCGTTGTAAGGAGGGTCAAGAGCGGGGATAGGCTATCACTAGACAGACTCAGCTTGTGATGTCTCTGAACCAACAATATGGCATACACTGGAACATGGAGTTTGTGGGTTATTGTGTGTGTTTTTTTTTGGGGGGGGGGGGGGGGGGGGTTTAAAATGCGTTTTATTTGGTTTTTTGGAAGTGGGGTAAAAATTAAAGTTTGTACCGAAAAATTGGGAAAAAAAAAAAAAAAAAAAAAAAT
>MU866168.1:77398-104896 GCA_033296915.1 Triangularia setosa | reverse complement strand
TTTTTTTATTATTTTTTATTTTTTTATAATTATAATTTTATCTTTTCTTTTTGCCTTTTTTATTTTATTCCAACACCCTTGTTTTTTTCATGCCCAAAACCCCCCCCCCCCCCCCCCCCCCCCCCCCCAAAAAAAAAAAGAAAAAAAAAGAAAATCCTGATCAACTATCTTAATCAACTCAAAAGTCACCTCCTTTCATGAACCAACCGGCCCCTAACCCACACCTTCTTCGTGTTCCTATCGTCCCCATTATACACCCACTTTGCCACCTTCTCCTCCCAGCTCTCCCACCCAAACACATCCACATTCCCTTCCTCCTCCCCTCCATCCTCCTCCTCCTCCTCATCACCAACCTCATGAAGTCCCACAAGCTGAACATCCCACTCCATCCCCACCTCCAACCCCCCAATCTTCCTCTCCATCCCCACCACCTTCGCCCCTCCCCTCGTAGCCAGATACAAAACCTCCTCCACGCTCAATTTGTCCCTCTCCTCCGACCTCCCCTCATCCATGCAAATATGCCTGCTCACTAGTACCGCATGCCTCGCCGCCTCAAGCACACTAGGCGAGTACCCCCCGCTCATATCCGTCCCCAGCCCAACCTCAATCCCTTTGTCCAGTAACCACCTCACCCTCGCCGCGCCAGAGGTGATCGCGCTGTTGCTGCACGGGCAATGACTGACTTTGCTTCTCCTCTCCCTGACCAAATCGGCCTCCTTTTCCGTTAGATGCACCGCATGCGCCAAGATCGTCTTTGGCGTCAAAAGCCCAAACATATCATAGACCTCTGCATAGCTATCCCCCGCGTCAGGGAACAAACTCGCCACAAGCGCGATCTCGTTTTTGTTTTCAGAGATATGAGTCTGAACAGGCAAATCAGTCTCCTTAGCCAACTGACCCAGCTCCTTCATCAGAGGAGCTGAACAAGCGGGTGCAAATCTGGGTGTGATGATGGGCGTGATCAACTCCATCTTCGGGTCCTTGGTCAAAACATGCTCAATACATTGTTTCGTTTTGGTAAGGGATTCAGCGGGGGATTCGTCCAAGTAATATGACGGACCAAGCTGATCCATGCAGACTCTCCCGATCAGCGCTCTCTGGCCCGAGGATAAGCACAAATCAGCCAGGAGGTTGGTAGCTGGGACGTCAATGGTGGCGTAGTACGCCGCAGTGGTCGTGCCGTGGGAGAGGGTCTTGCGGATGACGCGGGAGTACACCTTTTGGGCCTTTGGGAGGGAGGAGAGAGAGGCTTCGAGGGGGAACGTGTACGTGTTCAGCCAGTCGAGGAGGGTTGAGTTGCCAAAGAGGCCGACGTTAGGGTACTGCGAGGCATGGAGGTGGGTGTCGATGAAGCCGGGGAAGAAGAACTGGCCGGGTTTGGCGACTATAATCTCGGTGTCCTCAGAAAGCCAGCTGAGTTGAGGGAGGATGGTGGTTTGAGCCTTGGCGAGGTCGGTGTCCGGGGAGACGGCGACAATGGTGCCGAGACTGTTGACTGCTACGGCGGCATTGTGAAGATACTCGAGTTCTGTCAGGGTTTTGGAGTGGATGAAGGTGCCGAGGAAGAGCTTATTTCTCGATGGCGACTTTGTCTCGGTGCTGCCGCCAAGGGTGGCAGTGGGCATGCCAATATCCCCCATTTTAATGTTGTCGATGTCTTGAAGTGGCTAAACAGTTTGCTATGGCGTTAAGAATGAAGTCAAACTGAGAACAGCGTTGCTTTGTGTCCCCGGCGTGCCTGGAGGGTCTTTGATGTCGGTGTGTTGTGTGCTTCCTGAGTGAGGCCGTTGTATCACCTTATCTTCGTATCTGCCCAACGTCCTGTCTGTCCGTCGTATCTCAAGGTCAATAGGTATCTGAGTAAAATGTCCCAAAAGTCGCCAAAAGTCCACAAGACAAAAGATGCAAAAAAAATCAACAGGAGACAGGGCCTCTTATCTACTGACAGGCTTCAGAAGTGAACAACAACAGTCAATGACATACCGCACTTGGCAACACCAGCGAATACCCCCCGCCGAGAGTGGATTTCGGCTCTCTGCGCCCCCGAACGTGGGTCGCCGCTGCGGGGGTCACGGGTGCCGGCGTTGCCCGACCAGGCCGAGAGCAAACACTCTTGGCAGCCGATCCGAGCCGACACAGCCCGCCACCACGCTAGAGCGACAAGGGAAGGAAGCAACTTGAGAACATCACTCGCTGACACTGCGAGCGGGAACTGCACATCAAAGAACCCGACAGTTTGGATAACAGTAGAACGTGCCTGGGTGGCACGGTGACAGCCCCTGTCGACAAGTGTCAAAACGTCACACTGGATGAACTCGTTCGGCAGTTGAACTGGCAACCAAAAAGCTTGAACAGAACCCAAGATACCAGATAATGAGATGTCGAAACAAACGCCCCCCTTAACTACACAGATAAATCCCACGCGCGCTCTATGTGACGCCCCCATCCTGAGGCCGTCGATCTAAACCATGATATACACATCCTTTTCAAGTTCCTAGTTCCCAATTACAACATGTATGATAATATTGTCCCTTTCGTCTAATCTTTTTCTCATCCATATGCTCAGAGCTGCGCCGTGGCAATGGCCGCCGCGTGGTCATCCGTGTACGTGATTGACACGTTAATGTGCTTGACACCCGCCTTCTGGGCAGCCTCTTGGGCAAAACCGTGCAGCTGCAAGTAAATGGTTAGCTTATGATGATGTCATGCACAAAATTCCATCCACATACCTCGACTGTTGGTGAGCCATTGCTGTCAGCGATAATTTCAATATCCTTCAGAGCCGCACCTGCTCCCTGTCCCTTGACACCAAGAGCCTTGAAGACGGCCTCCTTGGCACTCCATCGCCCAGCAAACGCCTTCTGGGGCGATCGCCCAGTGGAGGACGAGAAACAATACTTCATCTCAGCCTCGGTGAAGTTGCGGTCAAGGAAAGTGTCGCTGTTCGTGTTGATCGACTTGATCTCCTCGATATCAACTCCCACCCGAGTGTTAACTGTCTCGAGTTGCCTTGCTGCCTGCCCAATCACCGTCTCCAGAGTCGCCTTACTGCTCTGGGTAGAAGCGGCGGCAGTCTTCTCAGAGAGCTTCATGAAGTTGGGGGGGAAAATGAGCTGGCCAGTCTTCTTATCCTCGACGACGCGAGCATCGGGATTGAGCAGAACCTGGCTGAGCTGCTCATCGGTATATGGTGGCTTGTCCTTGGCAACGAAGAGCGTGTTGTTGATTAGGCCATTGTGGAAATAAGTGTAAGCCTTCTTCTGGCGAGCCTCCACCTTGTTCTTGTACGAGTTGAAGGTCTGCTGGTCGAGAGTGGCATACAGGTACTTGGGGTGGATACCAATCGCCTGAGCGCCCTTCTGACCGAAACCGAAAGAGGTGACCGAGAAAGCCTTGACACCGTCCGTCTGGAGAGTACGGCTGGGGTAGACGATGTGATCAAATTTCTCCATGACGGCATCGACGTTGTCGGCATTGCGGTTGCCGGGCACGAGGCCACTGTTGAGAACCTGCAAGCAGCCGTTCAACATCCAGGCACCGGCAGCACCCTTGGGATGACCAGTGAGATACTTCTGGAAGATACCCATGACGGCATTGCCCTTGGTGCGGCCGAGATGCTCGAGCTGTTGGCAAATAACAGAGGACTCGTTCTTGTCGTTGGCCTTGGTGGATGTGCCGTGAAAAGAGGCAACGTCAAGATCGTCAATAGTAAGACCCCAAGTGGCCAGAGCACCACGCAGAGGAGCGATGCTGGGATCCTGCTTCCAGAAGTTATTGCCAAAGCTGCGCAACACCTCGCGGGTTTGTCTCTCAGTCTCTTTCTCGATGTGTTTGGCCCGGTCCGCGACATATTCCTCAATCTCACCACGCGACCGACCCTCAGACTTAAGAGCCTCGGCCTCATCAGCGAGGTATTGGAGCTCGGCTTCCTTATCACCCTGGATCTGGCGCGTGCGCCTCTCAATCTGGCGCCTTCTGTACTTGATGTCCAGCAGCGGCGAGGGGAACTTGCCGGAATGCTCACGAGCAGTGGTGAGAACACCTTGACCGGGAGCAGGGACGGAGCGACCAATCTTGTCGGAGGCGGTCGTGGTGAGTGCAAGAACACCCCAGATGGGAACACCCATCTCGAGAGCAAGCTTGGCAGTCATGATGACCTGAAGACCGGCGCCCTGGGCTTCCATGAAACCATTTCTGGTTGTGGTGGTAGGTCTCGACATCTCTGCGGGAGTGCGGCCATGGGCGATCTCATCAACAGAGTTGCTTGTGGCCTTCATGTTGGCGAACTCGTACGAGCCCTCCTCACCAAAGTCATCATAACCACCGACAATGCAGATGCGGGCCTTGCCCTCCATGATCGTCTCATAACCGATATCGACGGATTCAACAGCAGTGGCGCAAGCACCAACGGGGGTCTTGATGGGGCCTGAAGACGACAGGAGCAACATGTTCACCCACGCAGCAATGGTGTTGATGAAGGACTCCTGGAGAATGTCATTCTGAACCGGCTTGTCCATGTAGCGGTTGACGTGCATGTGGCGGAGAGCTGTTTGACCACCAAGACCACCACCAATGCAGTTACCCACTTCCGACACATGGACATACTTGTAGAACTCAAAAGGATCCGTGATACCAGAAGACAAGAGGGCCTCTGCAGTCGAAACGAGAACATAGAGAGAAACGGGGTCAACCTGACTGATGATGTCCTCGGGGATGCCGTAGCGCTTGGCGTCCCAGCCAGTCGGGATCTGACCAGCAACGAGACGGTCGAACCGAAGAGCTTTGGGAATCCAGAGAGATGCACCCTTCTTCATGCGGACAGTGTACTCGCCGGTCTCAGGAATCTCAAAGACATCGACCTTGTCACCGTGCTCACGCTTGAACTCCTCGGCGGTCTCCTTGGAAGTCTGGAAGGGATCTAGATCCTCCTCAATGACAACCTCCTGGAGCAGCTGCTTCTTGAGGGGGTCATAGCCCTCAAACAGCTCGGGCTCAATCAGACGAATACCGGAGTGCTCCAAAATGTACTTCTCGTACTTGGCCTTGATGTCCTTGTCCTCCACTGGCTCGCCGGTCTTGGCATCAACCCAGCCGGAATACGGCTGACCCTTGATGGGACCATTGTGATTCTTGATGAGACCCATCATCCAAGACATCTCAATGCAGCCCTCCAGGGAGAACTCGCCGTAAGCCTCCATCTCCCATCTTGTCCTGGAGTTGCCCCAAGGGCCAACCTCTGCGAAACCAGTGATGACGACAACCCTGTCGAGATCGACCATACCCTTGAGCTTCTCGTTGAGAGGTTCAACCTCGGACTTCCAGTCGGGGAGGGTGGGGAAGTCATATTTGAGGTTGGCGCGAGGCTCTATGACCTTCTTCTTGTAGAGCACTTCCGAGTCTTCGCCGTTGACAGTCTTGTTCTCAAGAGCAGTCTCCTTGGTGACAGCGCGACGAATCTCGCTGGTCTCGGTGATAGACTTGCGCTCCTTGGTCATCACCTCGTTCAGGTTGGGGATGAACTGGAGACCACCGTTCAAGTCGGCAAACACTGGCTCATTCTGGCACAGGTCGACAACAGTGGGAGACATAAGTCCGAGAAGGTTGAAAGCCATCTCCTGCTGGGAGAAAGTGCGGACACCAAAGTTCTCAACAGCTTCAGCCACCATGTTGTTACCAGCCATGAGACCAGTACCACGGGTCCAGCCGATAATGGCACCGCAAATGGTGAGGTAGTTGGCCCAGTCCTCAGCATGCCACCTGTTGAAGAGAGTCTCGAGGCCGAGCTTGGATTCAGAGTAGAGGCCGTCGCTGCCGAATGTACCGTGGTTGGGAGAAAGGGGAAGGATGACTTGTGCAGGGCGGGTCTCGAAACCGCGAGAGGCCTTTTGAGCCTTGACATTACCGAGAAGACGGATGAGGTTGGTAAGCATGATGCGGTGGGCAAGCTCAGATTTGGAATCGATGCCATCGATCTGGCGACCTTGCTCCGAGATGGCGGCAAAAGGAACAATGAAGTCCAGATCCCAGCCAAGACCAGTCTTGGGGTCATAGATGTATTCCACAAGGGCGTTGACATCCTGAACGCTGCCCTGGTTGAAAGGAACGACCACGAGCTGAGAGCCGCGCGAGCCGTAACGAGCATACATGGACTGGTAATACTCGGTCACCTCACGGGAGAAGCGGGAGGTGGTGACAACAACCTTGGCACCGCCAGTGATGAGACCCTGAAGAACCTCGGCACCAATTGAGCCAGCTCCAGCACCAGTCATGAGCACATACTTCCCAGCAAATGTGACACCATCCTTGGCGGCTTCCTCCAAACAGTCGAGGTACAGGCTGGTGAGCTTCTTGCTGTAGTCCCAGCCGTGCTGAGTCTTCTTGCGGAGATGGAGGAAGGGGATGGTCTCGGTCTTACCCTTAGGCTTGGACTTCTTGACCAGGCCAGCACCGCTGGCGGCTTTGCCATTCTCCTTGGGAATGATTTGACTCTCGTTCATGCCCAAAGAGCGGATGATATCACTGTACAAGCTCTTAATTTCGAGCTGCGAGGTCTTGGGAAGCTTGTGCTGCTGCTTGATCAACTTGTAAATTTTGTACAAGTCGTTTTGCACCTTGGTTCTGCTGCCGTACTCGGAGATCTTGCCACCCTCGGCCATCTGCTGCACATAGTGCTCAAGTTTCCTGCAGCTGGCACGAGGAACCTCCTCATACTTCATGTTGCCGCGAGCATCAACAGTGGTGCGTGGCCCAGTTGGGACCGCAACGTCCTTGTACACAGGGTCTGCGGTAAGCACCTCCTTGCAGTTCTCGATGAGCATGGCACCGAGCTCCTTAGCAAGCTGATAGGTCTCTCCCCGCTCCGTTGGGCAGTTGTCGATGTGATATTGCATGAACTCTAGGAGGGCCGGGTTGGAACGGTTCATGATCCGGATGCTTTTGCCAACAATCTCACGGTCTACGGCCTGCAACCGCCCGAAAATGATGTCGTAGTACATGCTAAGAGCATCCTGACGGGCCCAGTTCCACGACGAGTCGTACACGCGAGCTTTTAAGGGAGTGAAGACTGGCTCAATGCCGGAAGCGTAGAAATCACCATGCTCGGCCATCCAAAGATCAAGCTGCGCCTGCAAGACCTTGGACGACTCCTGAGAGGCCTGGAAAGCCTTGTCTCCAGCACGAATATCCACCTTGAGATACCTCGCCGTGAGCTCCAGCTGCTGCTTGAAAAACGCCTTTTGGTCGCTGGTGAGAGCCTCAAGCGCCGCCGGGTCCATCATCATGCCGCCGCCGGAGCCGCCGGCCGGGCCAGCAGCCGCAGCGGTCGACAAGCTGATACCTGCGCTAGCAGCGTACTTCTGGGATACGTCGTCGAGGAAAGCCTTGGCATCAGCCTCTGACGCCAGACGCGCGGCCGGCTCCATAGTGATGGCAAGCAGAAGGACTCCGTCTTGGCGTCCGGAGCCCAAACCCCATCTCGTTTCGAGGTACTTCCTCGCTGTTGTAATATTGAACCCACCAGGCATTTTCGAGGAAATCAGACGAGCGATAAGACCCTGGGTGGTCTTGCCGAGGTTGCCATCGAAAGTGGCCTGCAACGCAGCACCGAGCTCATCAAGCGGTGTGTCCTCGGGTTTTTCGGGTGTCGAGCCAAACTCCTTCCCGAGGTCACCGACGATTTCATTCTGAAGTGTGGATTTACCTGTTTTTTTTTTTTTTTTTTTGCTGTCAGCAAAACCCAAAAATAGGGGGTGATGTTTCAGGGGTTGCGAGAACTTACCACCAACCAAGTCCTTGATGGCCTTGCCCAATGGAATGTCGGCCACGCTCTTCTTGAGCTTCTGTGCAACCAAAGCCTTCACAATGTCGACGGCCGGCACCGGCGCATCGGCTACCGAGGCAGCAGGACCTGCACTCGGCGGTGGGGGAGCTGCCGCAACAGCAGTTGGGGCCGCCGCAGCGGGCGCACTGGAAGAGCTTGGCGCCGCTGCTACCGGCTCGGGTTCCTCCTCAACTGGGTCGACATCGTAGTAGATCTCCTTTGCGTCCTTGTTGTAGCAGAGAATTTGTCTTTGTACAGATTTTGCGGCGTCGTAGGCTTCGTATTTGGAGGCAAGTGTCCTCTTGGCCATTACACCAAGGGTATCTGCGGGACCGATTTCCACGATACGCTCGGCAATCTTCTCTGCAAGGAATACATCTTGTGTCTCAATCCATCTGACGGGAGAGGCGAACTGGTAGGCGAGAAGTTCGATAAGGAGCGTGTGGGCGAGCTCCTGCTCAACTTCGGGACGCATTTTGGAGGGGTTGCTGGGACGTACGTGGTGAAGAAAAAAAAGTAGTGGCAGAAAGAGAATATGGTAGGGTATCTTCTATGAACAAGCGGTGATCATGAACCGTTCCCAGCGAGACCCGGGGGGGGAATTGGTGTGGTGTAGATTAGTGGGAGGGTCGATGCCGTCGCCGAGGTGGTGGAGGAAGAGGAGGAGGGGCGGGAAAAGACTGGACGAACAGGCAAGGGCGTGCCTGAGAAGAAGAGGGATGAAGATTAAGACGGACCCAGCTCGTTCCACGCAAGGGGCTTCGGGGATGCGGAACCCAGAACTTTTGACGGAGAGGGGCGACTGGAATGACAAGAAAGTCGTGAGACTGGGGGGCAATCGACAAAAAATTGGGAGCTACCGCGTCTTCAGGTGCAACTGTTGAATGAATTTGGGCTCGGCAGACCCCTGCTAATGGGATTGCCCCCCCCATGCCGCTGGCGCACCTTGCAGACTTGCTTCTCAACCAAACTCTGGCACTAACCCGAGTCAGCCTAGCGCGCCTCCCACTAGCTACCCCACAGTGTTTGGAGCAGTGGGCCACGAAAGTCTCGATACCTCCATCTCGACAGCCGTCACCGCCGCTTGGAGTTTCACCGCAGCCCAATCTCTTCCAGAGCAGCGTGCGCAGCAAGCAAAAGGACAAAGCCTCGAAGCTCGACGACTGTGCTCCGTGTCCTGGACACCTCGGACACGCCTGTCGGACCGTTTGAACCTTGAGCCTCATCGCTGCATGGCGTCATGATCCCGGAGATCCGGATAGCCCTCAGCCGTGTCTGTTCCTCTGCCAGAGCATTTTGAGCCATCAAAGGCTTGTTTATTGTTTATTTGGACCATTTTTGGACCCTATTTGGACCCTGGCTGACATACTTTACATGTTTATCAATCTGGCAGTTGTACCGCAGCACAGCATGGTACCTCTGTCGCCGACATTCCCTGTAGATCTGGAGATATCAGATGCGGTCGTGGCGCGAGCGGAGAAAGCTGTCCGACCAGGTCATCATCCTCGATGCATGTTTTCTATTCTGAACTTTTCGACCATAAACACATGGGCTATTTTTGAGTTAACATCGGCTCGCATATGAAATGTTGTTGTGGCTGACCGTGGGAGTGCCTGAGCCGAACGGAGGAGATTCAGTCGAGTTCGTCTCCTGGCGTTCCGTTCATACTGGGTCCTTGGGCTCCAAAAAGAGTTTCCACATTTGGATTCATACAATAGGTTATTCTCACCTCATATCTCGATAGTATGCATCTACTAAAGCTGGGGGACTCCTTCTCGGCAACGGAACCGGGACTTTCTCTTAAGCCCGTACATCGAAAGGCTGAGCAAGTATTTCAAAAACATATGCCGGCTATGCCTTCAAGATGGCATTGGATCAGTACCTTAGGTGACTGTGTAGGATTCTGTTCCAGATATTCCAGTTGATCCGTCTGACTACACATGTACCGGCAGAGACATGATGGATTGATACGGCAGACCTGCGGCGAGGAATTGTTATTTCTGATTCCAGACCGGCACTGCCGGCTCATCGTGAACCTCGACTGGCATCTTCGTGGTGGAGCCAGATTAGAAGCTGAATCTATGAATCTCAAAATCTGGAGAAGCACGGAGCCACGGATCTACGGGCACAACGGGATAAACGCAGGTACGTCGGCGTGCTCGGGGTAAGCATTCGGGCCATGGCCCAATGACGAAGCAGACCTCTTTGATCCTGCCCGAGATCCCTCCCATATTTCCCGAACTGAAGCCTCTCGACGCTACACAAACTCTCGGGTCTAAGAAAAGCCAGGCTTTCCGGAAGAATGGATGCATGGCAAAAGGACCCTCGCCGCCTCCGTCCTATCGCTCCGCTATCGAGGGCAGTGATCTGTTTGGGCTGAAGTTTGCTGGGGGCTGGTGGATCGCGGGACACGTCGGAACGTTCGGATGGAGGTATCGATACATGGTGGATAGGAGTGGGGCTTTGGGGTTCTCGCTGTGACAGGTGGACCAAGTGGGGTTGCCGCTGTGGAACCCTCTGGTTGCGGGTTGGCCGGATCGCAGGCTCGACAAGATACAGCACATTAAGCAGGTGCATAGGCCTCATCATAAGTACACTGTGCCAGACAGTGCACACACGCCGGGGGTCCTGTTGACAGGGGAGGGGGGATCTGGGTGCGGATGTGTCGTGCCATCCCCAACAAGATCCCAATTTTTTTTTTTGGCGAGCAACGAAGCAGCCGCCAGCCGTGGATTCGCAGGGAGCCAGCTGAATTGCGTTGGGCCTTTTTACGCGTTACCATCCCCAAAGTCGAAGCCAGTGGAAGGGCCACATCCACATCTCCACCTGATCCGGGAACCACGAGGGGCTTCTAAACTGCTGCTGACTGCTGCTTGCTTTGCTTCGGTGCTGTTCTTCCTTTCTTTCCGTCCGCTCCTTGTCCTGAGATTGAATTTGTTCCCCGCCACCGCCCTCCCCCACCATCCCTCTCCGCCCCTCCTCCCTGGGCGATAATAACTTCCCACCCGCTTTCCCAGGCTTGAGAAAGAATCGAACGAACGAACGATCCAAGGGCAGGTCTATCTCAGGATTCCAGTTCCTTTTCCCACCCCACCTCCCACCAGTCCTTGTAAGCTTGCTTCCTATCTTGCAAACTTGTGCCCTCCCTGCGTGCTAGTCGTTCGTTTGCTCACCGTCCACTTAGCATTGCCCTCGCGGTTCCGGCGTAGAAAAGCGAATCATTGCGGGCAGTTTCATTTTCGGGACTCTTCCAAGTCGTTGTGCTGGTATGTGTGATTTCTTCTATATCTTCTGATCATCCGACTGTCTGTCTCACCGCCAAAATGGAGGCGGGGACTGCCATTGGCTTGCAACAGAGGGCTAACATAACCCAGGGAGTTTAAAAGAGACCAACAAGTCCGCTTCTTTATTAGATACGATACCCTTAAATCTTTCATAATGTACGGTTCCGGGACCGGCCCTCAGACGGGCGCCGTCACGCCCAGATCGTCGGCTTCGCTTCGTCCCCTCACAGTTTCCCACGGCTCCCTCGAGACGACCTTTTTGATACCCACCGGCCTCCATTACCATGCCTCCGAGCTAAAAACTCGCTTCGCTGCGAGCTTACCTGCCCCGACCGACGATTTGGCTCTGGACGATGAGCCATCTTCGATTCCGGAGTTGGTGGCTAGATTTATGGGCTTCATTGCCAACGAGGTTGCCGAGGGCGAGGATGATGCTCAGGGGTCGTACGAGGAAGTGCTCAAGCTCATTCTTAACGAGTTTGAGAGGGCATTTCTCAGGGGTAACGATGTCCACGCACTTGTTGCGAACCTCGAGGGCATCGATGCTAAGAAGCTGGAGGTGATCCGCAGCTACTTTGCTGCTAGATCAGCGACAAACAGGGCGATGAAGACTCATCAATCTGCTCTTTTCCGTGCTGCCGATGAGGACGCTGCCCGGATCTACAACATTTTCGGTGGCCAGGGCAACATTGAGGAGTACTTCGATGAACTCCGGGAGCTGCACACCACCTACCCATCTTTCGTCGGCGAGCTCGTTTCCAATGCTGCTGAGCTCCTTCAAACACTTTCCAGCCATCCCAGTGCTGAGAAGCTCTACAGCAAGGGCTTGGATATCACCCATTGGCTTCACCACCCTGAATCAACACCAGATCTGGATTACATGGTCTCAGCCCCTGTCAGTTTCCCGCTCATTGGCCTTGTGCAGTTGGCGCATTATGCTGTCACCTGCAAGGTCCTGGGCCTTCACCCCGGCATCCTTCGGGAGAGAGTGACTGGCGCCACAGGCCACTCCCAAGGCATCGTTTTGGCTGCCATTACCGCAGCTTGCGATTCGTGGGAGTCGTTCGAAGAGCTCTCCAAGTCTGCATTAACCATTCTTTTCTGGATTGGTGCCCGCAGTCAGCAAGCTTTCCCCAAGACTTCCATGACCCCCACCCTGCTCCAGGATGCCGTCGACAACGGGGAGGGCGTGCCCACTCCTATGCTCAGTGTTCGCGATCTGCCTCAAACCGAGGTTCAGAAGCACATTGACCTCACAAACCAGTATCTGCCAGATGATCAGCACATCTCGATTGCCCTCATCAACAGCCCCCGAAATGTGGTTGTTGCTGGTCCTCCAAAGTCTCTCTGCGGCCTGAATGCTCAGCTCAGAAAGGTCAAGGCGGCCACGGGCATTGACCAGGCCAAAATTCCTCACACTCAAAGAAAGGTTCGCTTTGTCAACCGCTTCTTGCCTATCACGGCTCCTTTCCACAGCAAGTACTTGGAGGATGCGACGAGCTTGATCGACGAGGATCTCAAGGCCATCAAGATCGATGCCTCGTCACTCGGCTCGGCTGTGTATGACACCAACACCGGAAAGGACATCCGTGACGTTGTCAAGGGCAACGTTGTTCCCGCTTTGGTTCGCATGATCACTAGCGAGGTTGTCAACTGGGAGAAGGCCACCGTTTTTCCTCAGGCCACCCACATCTTGGACTTCGGTCCGGGAGGTATTTCTGGCCTCGGCGTTCTCACCAGCAGAAGCAAGGACGGTACTGGTGTTCGCGTCATCCTGGCGGGCACCGTCAGCGGCACAGTCCCCGAGGTTGGCTACAAGTCTGAGCTCTTTGACCGTGATGAGGAGCATGCTGTCAAGTACGCTGTTGACTGGGTGAAGGCGTATGGGCCTCAGCTAGTCAAGACTTCCAGCGGACGGACCTATGTCAGCACCAAGATGAGCAGATTGCTCGGTCTACCACCACTTCTTGTTGCTGGCATGACCCCTACCACTGTCCCTTGGGATTTCGTGGCTGCCACCATGAATGCCGGCTATCAAATCGAGTTGGCTGGTGGCGGTTACTACAATGCCAAGACCATGACTGCTGCGATCCAAAAGATCGAGAAGGCCATTCCTGCTGGTCGTGGTATCACCGTCAACCTGATCTACGTCAATCCCCGCGCCATGGGCTGGCAAATACCCCTCCTCGGCAGGCTTAGATCTGAGGGTGTTCCTATCGAGGGCCTGACCATCGGTGCCGGTGTTCCCTCCATCGAGGTTGCTCAGGAGTACATTGAGACCTTGGGCTTGAAGCACATCTCATTCAAGCCAGGCTCTAGTGAGGCCATCCAGGCTGTCATCAACATTGCCAAGGCTAACCCTAACTTCCCTGTTATTCTCCAGTGGACGGGTGGCAGAGGTGGCGGTCATCATTCGTATGAAGATTTCCACTCTCCCATCCTCACCATGTACGGTCGTATCCGTCGCCAGGAGAACCTCATCCTCGTTGCTGGTAGCGGCTTTGGTGGTGCTGATGATACTTATCCCTACCTCACCGGTGAATGGTCCACCAAGTATGGTTATCCTCCCATGCCATATGATGGTTGCATGTTCGGGAGCCGCATGATGGTTGCCAAGGAGGCGCACACCAGCAAGGCTGCCAAGCAAGCTATCGTCGATGCCCCTGGTCTTGACGATGTGGCTTGGGAGAACACTTACAAGGGACCAGCTGGCGGTGTTATCACTGTCATGTCTGAGATGGGTGAGCCCATCCATAAGCTTGCCACCCGTGGTGTTCTCTTCTGGGCCGAGATGGACCAAAAGATTTTCAGCCTCCCCAAGGAGAAGCGTCTCGTCGAGTTGAAGAAGCAGAAAAACTATATCATCAAGAAGCTCAACGAGGACTTCCACAAGGTTTGGTTCGGCCAAAAGAAGGACGGAACTGCTGTGGATCTTGAGGACATGACCTACGGCGAGGTTGTGCGCCGCATGGTGGCCCTCCTCTATGTTGAGGATGAGAAGCGCTGGATCGACCCATCATTCGCCAAGCTTGCGGGTGACTTCATCCACCGTCTTGAGGAGCGCTTCACCACTTCTCCCGGTCAGCCATCTCACCTGCAGAGCTATGCCGACCTCGACGAGCCCTTCTCTGCCGTCGAGCGCATCTTGTCGAACTACCCTGATGCTGAGACTCAGCTCATCAATGCCCAGGATGTTCAGCACTTCTTGCTGCTGTGCAAGCGCCGTGGTCAGAAGCCCGTCACCTTTGTCCCCACCCTCGACGCCGATTTCGAGTTCTTCTTCAAGAAGGATTCTCTTTGGCAGTCTGAGGACCTTGGTGCTGTCATTGGCAAGGATGTTGGCAGAACTTGCATTCTCCAAGGCCCCATGGCGGCCAAGCACGCTACCAAGGTTGACGAACCCATCAAGGAGATTCTTGACAACATTCACGAGGGCCATATCAAGGGTCTTACCAAGGATCTCTACGGCGGCGATGCTTCCAAGATTCCTACTGTGGAATACTTTGGTGGTGACCTCATTGACAAGCCAATCCCGTTGGATATTGACGGTCTCACCATCGCTCTTGATGCCAACAAGCACACTTACCGCCTGAACTCATCCCCGGCCACGGAGTTGCCCGACGTCGAGTCTTGGATTAACATGCTTGCCGGCACCGAGCGTAATTGGAGATATGCCTTGCTTCGGTCCGAGGTCATTGTTCAGGGGCAGAAGTATCAAACCAACCCCATGAAGAAGATATTTGCTCCGGCCAGAGGCTTGTTTGTTGAGATCACCAACCCTGATGACCCTGCCAAGACAGTTATCGTGGTTAAGGAGCAGCCCCGCCATAACCGCTATGTTGAGGTGATCGAAGTCAAGCTTGCTGGCAAGGATGAAATCGTCGTCAACTTGATCAAGGACACCACTGCCCTTGGCAAGCCCGTCGCTTTGCCACTCCGCTTCAAGTACCGCCCTGAAGCTGGGTATGCTCCTATCCACGAGGTCATGGAGAACCGCAACGAGCACATCAAGGAGTTCTACTGGCGTGCGTGGTTCGGTGATGAGAAGTTTGATCTCGACGCTCCTGTTACCAGCAAGTTCGATGGTGGCAAGACTGTCATCACCAGCGAAGCTATCAATGACTTCGTTCATGCTGTTGGCAATACAGGTGAGGCTTTCGTCGACAGACCCGAAAAGATCATGTATGCCCCCATGGACTTTGCCATTGTCGTCGGTTGGAAGGCTATCACTAAGCCTATCTTTCCCCGCACCATCGACGGCGATCTCCTCAAGCTTGTCCATTTGTCCAATGCCTTCCGCATGATGCCAGGCGCTGAGCCGCTGAAGAAGGGAGATGAGGTTCATACTACTGCTCAGATCAACGCCGTGATCAACCAAGAGTCTGGAAAGATGGTCGAGGTGTGCGGCACCATCACTCGTGACGGCCAAGCTGTTATGGAGGTCACCTCTCAGTTCCTCTACCGCGGTGTCTACAACGACTTTGAGAACACCTTCCAGCGTAAGGTCGAGACGCCCATGCAGGTGCACCTTGCCAGCACCAAGGATGTCGCCGTCCTTCGCTCCAAACAATGGTTCGTTCTTGACGATGCCAGTCCTGATATCGAGCTACTCGGCCAGACTTTGATCTTCCGCCTGCAAAGTTTAGTTAGGTTCAAGAACAGGAATGTCTTCAGCCACGTTGAGACTCGCGGCCAAGTTCTGGTGGAGCTTCCCACCAAGGAGATCATTCAGGTTGCTACCGTCGACTACGAGGCGGGTGATTCACACGGCAACCCAGTCATCGACTACCTCCAGCGCAACGGATCTTCCATCGAGCAGCCCATCAATTTCGAGAACCCCATTCCCCTCAGTGGCAAGACTCCTCTCCAGCTTCGCGCCCCTGCTTCAAACGAGACTTATGCCCGTGTCTCTGGGGATTACAACCCCATTCACGTCTCTCGTGTCTTTGCTGCCTATGCCAATCTGCCGGGTACCATTACCCACGGCATGTATTCTAGTGCTGCTGTCCGCAGCTTGGTCGAGACTTGGGCCGCTGAGAACAAGATCGGTCGCGTCCGTAGCTTCCACGCTTCTCTTACTGGCATGGTTCTTCCCCATGACGACCTCAATGTTAAGCTGCAGCATGTCGGCATGGTTGCTGGTCGCAAGATCATCAAGGTCGAGGCTAGCAACAAGGAGACAGAGGAGAAGGTGCTTCTCGGTGAGGCTGAGATCGAGCAGCCTGTGACGGCTTACGTCTTCACTGGTCAAGGTTCCCAGGAACAGGGCATGGGTATGGACCTGTACAATAGCAGCCCTGTTGCCAAGGATGTGTGGGACCGTGCCGACAACTACCTCCTGGATACTTACGGTGAGTTTCCCTTGCGCCTCTTCGCCCCAATGTCTGACAGTTTACTAACATGAGGCAGGCTTTGCTATCTCCAATATCGTCAAGAACAACCCCAAGGAGCTCACTATCCACTTCGGTGGTCCCCGTGGCAAGGCTATCCGTCAAAACTACATGGCCATGACCTTCGAAACCGTTGCCGCTGATGGCTCAGTCAGATCTGAGCGCATTTTCAAGGAGATCGACGAGAAGACCACTTCTTATACCTACCGCTCACCAACGGGTCTGCTTTCCGCCACCCAGTTCACACAGCCTGCCTTGACTTTGATGGAGAAGGCAAGCTTCGAGGACATGAAGGCCAAGGGTCTTGTGCCCAGGGATAGCACCTTTGCCGGTCACTCTCTTGGCGAGTACTCTGCTCTGGCTGCTCTTGCCGACGTCATGCCCATCGAGTCTTTGGTGTCTGTCGTGTTCTACCGTGGTCTGACCATGCAGGTCGCCGTCGAGCGCGACGAGCAGGGTCGCTCCAACTACAGCATGTGCGCCGTCAACCCCAGCCGTATCAGCAAGACGTTCAACGAGGAGGCGCTCCGGTTTGTGGTTAGCAACATCACCGAGAGCACGGGCTGGCTTTTGGAGATTGTCAACTTCAATATCGCCAACATGCAGTACGTCTGTGCCGGTGACCTCCGGGCTCTCGACACCCTTGCTGGCGTCACCAACTACCTGAAGCACATGAAGATCGACATTGAGCAGATGCGCAAGGACTTCCAGCCCGAGATGGTCAAGGAGAAGCTTGTCGAGATTATCCAGGCGTGCGCCAAGGAGACCGAGTCCAAGCCCAAGCCTCTGGAGCTCGAGCGTGGATTCGCTACCATCCCTCTCAAAGGTATCGACGTGCCCTTCCACTCGACCTTTTTGCGGTCTGGTGTCAAGCCCTTCAGGAGTTTTTTGCTCAAGAAGATCAAGCAAACTACCATTGACCCTGCCAAGCTCATTGGCAAGTACATCCCCAACGTGACGGCCAAGCCGTTTGAGTTGACCAAGGAGTACTTTGAGGATGTGTACCGCCTGACCAACTCGCCCAGGATCGGCCACATTCTGGCCAACTGGGAGAAGTACTCTGAGGATGGTGTGGCGGCGCTTCAGGGAGAGGTGTAAACGATTACAAACTGATGGGTGGATGGGACGATTACATGAAAAGGATATGGAAAGGAAAGCCAGTTTCTCTCTATTAAGCATGGGTGCATGGGCTTTTTTCTCATTGTAGATGTTGTACATTTTTTTTTCTATCATTGATGATGAACTCACACACTCTTGTAATGCGTGTCATGTATGGGTGGGCGGTTTAAAGGAGCGTTTTGGGAATCTGGTCGATTTGTATTTTGACGGTTTTTTTTTCTCGTTTTTTTAGAAGACATACAAGTTTACACAAGGGAAGCAGAATAGAGCCTGTGGGAGATATAGTGGTTGACTTGCTGTTTGCTGCGTTGGTGTTTGAAGCTATTCACAACTCAGGGTTCACGATAACAGCAACGATATCGATGATGATAACTACGACAACGGCCAGGATCGAAAGTTCGAACACCACTTCCCAACGGTTTGCGAACTGACGTCTTTTCTTCCCCGCAATGGAATGTCGTGAAACCTGTCTGGTGGACATCCAAACAGGGAAGGGCCCTGGGTAAGGTGAAATGGGGGTGAAGGTGAAATGGGATGTAAGTGAAATTGCAGGGGCGTCTCCTTCGTCTGCAAACTTGGGGATTTGATGGGGTTTGGTACCGGTACTTCTGGGGCACGAGTCAGGTCCTGGGGCTGGGGGAACGAAGAAGGGAGGGGCTAATCATGCCAACGATGTGCCGGACGAATGGGGGAAATGGGACCATGGCTCAACCAGCAGATAGGGCTCAACAATGGGGCCCTTCCCTCTTTCTGCTGAATCAGTGAATCGTAACTTTAGGTGGTGTAGAGGTGGAGAATTGTGAGGGTCCGAGTTTGAGGTTGATGTAGGGGAGGGAGAGGGTTACCTACCCCGTTCCTCAACAATGTACCCGGCTCAGTTTCGGGTTCGGACATCCGGAAGGAGTCCCCATCATTGTTTTTGACAGTTTTGGAGTTTTGGAAAATTGGAAACGGTTTCTGGTGGTCAAAGGTCTGCCACACTCGACTGGCTGAAGGTTACGAAACTGTCCGTGATTTTGTTAAGGCGGATTTTTTTGGTGCTTGAAAAGACCCTGAAGAAAAAGGTATCATGGTTGATACCTTTCTGGCCACTCTATTCATTGAACTTGTATCATAAATCGTTGCATCTTGATTGGGTGTTTTTTCTTACATGGTAGCAACATCTTTAACAATTCAGTTTCTACATCAGGGTCTTTGAGGGGGGGGACCGGGGGTTTTAAGCTTGAGTTTTTGCTGATGTCACCAGGTTATTGATAGATTGCTTTCTCCCAATGTTGTTACTGTGATTCTGAAATGATCTTCGCTCGAGTGTTTAATGGTGAGTGAGTGTGCACTTACACAAACTCTTGCCTTCCCAATTGGGAAGCTGCCACAGAGCCACAGGCCCCAAAAGGCAGTCGATAGGTATTAAAAGATAGTAAACAGGCTTTAAATAGCAGTTAATAGACCTTTGGAATAGGTTGGAAGCCTAGTTACTATCTTTTAATACCTTTCGATTATTTTCTAAGGTCTCTTGTAATCAGCAGTCTCTTTTTTTTTGGCCCACAACGTGTCAGTGTAGTTTTCTATCGGACATGAGGTGGAAAAAAGTGGTCGATGTCAAGCTATCTATTCTAGGTTTTCTTCTCAATATCTTTGCAGCAATTATCATCATCTATCTATCATTCTATCGTCCACCTTTTTACCCCTTCCCTAACATTCACCACACATGCATACATCACCACCACATCTCAACTTCATGCAAATGCCAAGATATGTAACATATTGGTGAATGTCTTAAATGTGTTTGTTTGCATGTATATATATGTGTGTTGTATAAATTGACAAAAGAAATTGTTTGACGTTTCTGTCCATCTGTAACTGCCATCGCCCCGCGAGAGGAGAATAGTTGAGTGAGAAAGAAAAACGAATGTAAAAGCTCTCGTGAGAGCCATGCATGTATGCAAGTACAAATCATCCCCATCATGTACACTCGTCTCCTGGTTTCCATATCATTTCCATTTCCGTGTCCCTAGTTCACAACACCACATTCCACCACCACTATCCAAATCCATATTCCAAAAAGAAAAGCAACGTGAAATGCTCCAAGGAATGCTACCGTAGATGCCCATGATCATGATAAAATACCCAAAATGTAAAAAGAAAAACTCCGCTCGTCACCATGCTGCCGACAACCTTATCCCATACCCAACCATTCCCCTCCATATGCGTTTGTTTGTGAGAGTGTGTTGAATGCGCCTGTCCGCCTTTTCGCCAGATGTCTGTTGATGAATGATGATGAGAGACGAAAAGAAACGCCATATCCATTAAGTATCCATGATTACCCAAAACTAATCCCGTTCCAAAACGAAAAAGAAAATTGAGAAATTGCTGCAGTGATAGTAACAGCAGCCAAATGGCAAATGACAAAAGAGAAAAACGCTTTTAAGTAGACAAGATGATGAAAAGAAAGAACAATGATAATGCTCGAATATAGGTCCAAAAAGAAAAACACACGGAAAACTCCGAAGGAAATTGAAAGGCAAGACGTCATTATCGGCGCCCATGTTCTTAACCATCTCAGATCAAGGAGGCGTTGCCATGTTCTCCTTATGGGTTCCCATAACTATGGGAACCTGTCCATCTTGTGGTTGGGCAGCAACACGTGGCAGTTGTGTCGGGCTCCAAGCCACTGACAGGGAGAGTGAAAGCCGGGAAGTAGGGTATTCCAACCCAGTTCAACCGCCCTTCGGCCCGAGTACATGACGTTGTTGCCGGTGGCAAGGAAAAGGTCCAAAAAATACTACAGCTTGAGATGCGCAGTCGGCTGGCCTAGTAGGCCGGTATGGGATTCGCGAATCGCAGAGGGCTCGATGGTGCCGAGGGCGGGCGGTCGCTCGAGTGGGAGTGCCGCCGGCCAAAAATGCTCTGCATGATGGCCTTGGGATTGATGTTCTCAAAGCTGACCGTCTTGTGAATCAACGGAACGGGAATGTGGTGGACCTTCTTGGTCTGCCATCGCTCCTTGATGCAGTCATCCACGAGAGCCATGAGGCCGGTAGACATGATGACACTGAAAATTCAAGTTAGCAAGCTGCTGCTTGTGTAGAAATCCAAGAGATGGGAAGAAGACTTACTCAGCAACATCGGTGATGGCATCCACGATGGTCTCATCGGCGATCCACATGAAGCAAGGAGGAACCCAACCGCCAGCGTTCTCGTCGGCGAGGACCTGGCTGGGAGACCTTGTTTCGGGAACGATGTGCGCGACCGGCGCGCTGGCATTCCCGTCTCGTATCAAGTGGAAGGACACAGAGTTCAGCTGCTTGTCAAAGTGACGCTTCCAGCTGTACTTGTGGCCCCACCACTCAAATTCGTAGCGCTTGTTGTTCTTGCTGCCCCGGCGATGCACATCCACGCGGGCGTAGTTGCTGAACTCGAGCTTGATGGTGTTGGTAGGCTGTGGCCTCTGGGCCTTGTGATGGTCGAGTGACAGACGAGACAAGTTGCTCCGGTCGTGGAAGATCTCATCATCGGCGTCAGACGATGAGTAGCCCGTGCCAGGGCGGCCTACGGCTGGCATGCCCGATTTCGCGCGGCGAAGAGCGGGCTTTCCGCCACCCAAGGTTTTGATCGCAGTCGTCATGGAGCGCTTCAGCGTTGGTCTCTCATCGTGGTCCCTAGACTGGGGCCACGAAGGAGCACCCGGCTCAATGTACTTGCGCTTCGAGTTGCAAACCTCGCGACCAGAATCCCGGGAGTATCGGCGCAACGAGAATTCCCGCTTGGCAAGGTCGTACATGCGAAGGTGGAAGAGTTGAATGGCCGTTCTCCTCCGTCCCGTCACCACTGTGTCGATCCGCAAGTTCATGTTGCCGTCTGAAGTAAACTCATCATGGCGAATCGTCAAGCGGTTGAGCGAAGGGAACAGTTTGGCAAAATCCTGGGGCGTTGAGGGGCGGACATTGGGCTCGACAAGCTCGCGGCGATATACAGGAAGCGGCGGGATGCTGTTATACTCGTAGTCCAGCGACTTGTCGTCCAGCGTGTCGATATCCTCAGACGAAGCTGTTGTCGAGGCATATGTCTCAACGGAGGAGCGTGAATCGAGGGAAGTGGTGGGGCTGACATCATTTCCGTAGTCGTACCTCCTGGATGTGCCACTGCTTCCTGCAGACGCGGGGGTGCGCTTCAGTCCAGAGGGACGGGGTGAGGTGTAGAGGGAGGTGGGGGCAGTTGAGTTAGAGCCATATGAGTCGTTACTCCTCCTGTTTCGAGATTCTTGGCTGGAAGAGGAGTGACTTGAGCTCGGCTGTCTTCTGGAGGTAGCAGGAAGAGGCATGTTGAAGAATTGTGAGTGTGAGAATGAAGATGGTGAGAGCAGTGTGAAGGGGAGGGAGAGGGAGGGTGGTGAGAGCGTGAGGGAGAAAGGAGGTGAGGGGTTGGTTCAGACGAAATGCCCGAAGTTATGGCTGCTGTTGTTGTTCTTGATGGTGAAGTGGGGAAGAAAAGGGGGGTTCCGAGCTTGAAGGGACGGTGGGGGCCCAGGATGGTCTTATAGAAAGCTACCCAAAATTCAGGGGATGGCGGATTGGGCGGCAGTGAGCTCGGCGCCGTTGAAGACCTTGGGATTTAGAAAGGTCCGGAATAGTATGCCGGAGTCGAGCCGGGGGACTGCAACTGCAGAGACAAGGTTGCAGGCACGGCTGCGTTGTTCGGGGTCTGCAGGTGTCAGGTAACTTCTTAGGTTAGGTCGGGCATTAAACGCGGGGAGTTGGCGTCCTGCGTTTCGCTGAGGTGCCGTGGTTGCTTCGAATCCTCGACAGGCCGAAGGAGCAAATAGATTCGGGGCGGCAGAGTAGTGAACAGGTGGGTTTGTGCAGATGTAGACGCACAAGCAGAAGCAGAAGCAGAGATGCCTTGATGCGTTGATGCGTTGATACGTTGATGCGTCGAGGCGTATGAGGTGTCTTGGGATGCTTCACTAGCGGTTGACAGATCATATGGGGCCAGATAGTAGCGTATGCAAGAGCAATCGACGCGATGGTGAAGCAGTTCAAGTCGATGGACGGGGACGTCGTGATTTTAAGAGATTCTATTGTGTAAAAGAGTCTGGTGTAACCCCAGACTGCATAGAACGCTGAGGGAAAACGGACCTCCAAAGTCACTCCAGTCCCTCGTCTCCTAGGCTGGCCTAGATGAATAGTGCGGTCATCGGAGACGGGCAGATGCACATAGAGGCAGCACATGCCATCGCCCTCGTCCGCCCACTTGTGCTTCACCATCACCAGCCACTTGCAGCGAATGCAGGACGTGGCAAGTGAGTTGTGATTGGTACGCTGCCGTCATTGGTCAAAAAGGCTCCATAAGTGCGCCATAGCGATTGGTCCACCTTTCACAGCCTCTCCTTATTGGGAAGTCACCAACCATCCTGAGCATCCTCAGGTGGTGTTGTGTGGGAGGACCAGTCGACGGTTCCCTTCAATCCAGCTCCAATTTGCATACCAAATCTGTAGATGCAGTCCGAGAAAGTCGCTCCAGCCCTGGCCCATGTAGAAATCCACGTGGGGGGGTAGGGGAAAGATACCAGACTTGCAACGCGGGGGACATGCCACTCATGCAGCTACCGTGGGCTGTTGGGACAGTGCCAAACGCTTGGAGGGCCCCTAAAAATCGACCTCCTGACGCTGCAGGAAGGCACTGACAGAACGGATGGCAAGACCGCCCCCCCAGTAGGATGACCCGTGACGCTGATACTTTCCTCGGACTTGAGCGGCTTCAGCCGTTGGACTTGTACTGAAAACAATTTTCTCTACTTTCTGTACTTTTGTACGCCCGGAGCGTTTTCTCCAACCTCTCGTCAACCAACCACAAGATATGCGACAAAAGCTTCCACATCAGCTGTCGTTGTCGCTATCATAGCCTCTTCGACCAGCTAAACAGGGCACATTCGGAATACGGGTGAAGCTGCAAGACAACACTGCCAGGACACGCGCGAATCCTGCATATCTCCAAATCTATCGACCTGACAGCATAATCAATCCTGCTGCGGTTGGCAGCAGACATCCCGGGTCATCGACGTAATGTCTCCGCAGCATCGCCCAAGGTAACGCGGACGCTGCGTTACACTGTCGACAAGGACGGTACCGTTTCGATTGCATTTGCATTCCAACACACAGCGATGATGTCGAGCCAGAGTCTTTTTCAATCAGCGCGAATTCGGAATTTCTATTCTTGCAGCAAATCCTGGACGTGGACAGCAAAGCGTTCATGACAAACCGGCTTTCTTCCTGTCGCTTCTGGTTTCTTCTGGTTTCTTCTAGTCAGCCGATGCCGTGGACGTCGCGGTGACCACAACCCCTATTTTTTTGGACGTTATCAGCGATATTTGCTTGGCTGATCAAAGAATTGCATATGGCGGCTATCATGGCATTTTCAACACTACCTTCCTAGGATATCCTGAACAACAGATCACGGCAGCACGGGCGACGTCCCCTAGGAACAGAGAGCGCAGGGCGTTACCAGCCACAGTCATCGCTGACAGGCTGTACGTGGCAGGCGTGTTAGCGGGAGGGAACGCCTGAAGCGTTGGTATTTTTGGCGGAGCCCAACCATGCTGAATCCCAAGTTCACCACACACACACACACACAAAAGCTGTGGTGGAAGGGCGGGCAACGCATGAGGGACGGGAATCGAGGCTTGCATAGGCCATCTGGGCCCTATTGGATGCGACCAAATCGTGGGGAAAACCTGCAACTATCAACAACAGATTTCTCATGAACACACCACTTTTATGCTGAACGATGCAACTATCACCATCCAATTGAGTTTCAAGGGCCTCCAGAAGCCATGGCCAGCCGCCCACCATGGCTATCTGTTGCCAATGAAGGTGCACGGCCCCCCACTGAGGATACAACACCACTGTTTGTCCTGGGACTTGATGGGAGCTGAATCCGATGTTTGGAAGGTCAACAGCTTCAACAACACAAAGAGCGCCAGCTATCTAGTGTCATGCTCACTTGTGCGTTGTGTTTCTCGGACAATGGTTGTTACGGCATCACAAGCGTGGATTCTCCGGTCGGCGAAGACTACTTGCTCGGCAGCATGCCATGGCACGAGATGGTCGGCTTGCCGAGCCCAACCTCTTCAAAATTGAGCGAGCTGGCAGCGACCAAGTCATCGTTCGGGAACCTCAATTCAGATGTGCTCAATGGCCACGGTCTTAGGACAGCCGTTTAGAGCTTGGCGCAGAGGACTATTCTCCGCATATGGAGTAGCGACTGTTCCCCTATGCAGGCCAGCCCCATATGGGACCATTGAGCGTTCGCTATTCTCCTTCTGTTGACTTGTGTCAAGCGTTCATTCGTCAACACATCAGGCCTCAACACCAACCCCAGCATGCCAGCACGTGGCCGACAACGCTTCCTTCCTTGATGCCATTCACGAACTGGGGCTGTTTACCTTTCTATTTGCAAGGCTTTCGCAGCATGGCTCCGCTCTGTCGTCTCTGCTGCCCGAGGAGCCCCGTATCACCAGGGAGACCGCGACCCAAATCCCGACATCGCCAGATAGACAGCAGGCTGACTGATGGTTCCCAGGGATCGTTCTTGACGCCTGAATCCGGGGTGCAAGAAGGCGACCAAATCAAAACTGTCCGGGGAGGTTTCCCTATGTCTCAGATGCCTTCAGATCACGGCTCCTGCCGGTATCATCCCGCGGGGGTGAAGTGATGACTAGATTTCTCGCTCATGCTTGAGCTGGCCTGATGTCGCCGTAGTTCGGCTTTTGGAGACAGATGCGCGATCTGGTCTACGCTCTCAGATGTAAAGAGGTGGTGCTCCTGGCGATCAAGATTATGAAACTGCCCGTTGTTGATCTGCCGTGCAATCGCGGCTGTTCCATGTGGATGTGTGGAATGGTCCCTTCTGATCTCCCGTGAGCTGGTCACCTCATACTCGGAGTCCTGCCACACACGCCCGATACGCAGTTCTATCAGGTGACGTTGATTGTCGAGGTCGAGGAGTGTTTTCTCCCCTTCACCGTCTGTGATCATCCAAACTGTCGGATGTTGCCCTTGCTCTCACGAATACCGTACCCGATAGTTTGGAAAGGCTTTCTGAGCCTTGATCGGCGTGACAGGTGACGATATTCTGCGTTGCGATTTTGCCTCCTTGATGGATCTGTCATCAGTCAGACGCGTACAAGTGCACCACCTGCAATAGACCGGCTACGGGTGGCAGCGCAGCGCACCTTGCCGTCCATTCGTTCTCTGAGGAGTTGCTGCTTGTGACGCGTCTGACGCAATTGGTGCTCATGTCCAATGGAAGGTCTCACGGCTGATCGCTTTAGGTATTCCTTTCAATCCCCACCAAGATATCTGAGTCTGGACCATTCCGACAGCGGATCATCACGGAAACTCAATTGTCGCTTGCGAGGCGAGTCTTGAGTGTTGAAGATACGACAATGACAAGAAGATAACACCCTCCTATCATGGAGCGTCTTGGGTCTTTGTTCAACACTCGGCGGCTACAGACATATTGATTTCTGTCAAATGTCATGAGCCGTTATCAATCACCTGTAAGTAGCTGCAACTTTTACCACTTCCTGCCCGTCCGCGGCTGGGAAAGGTTATTGGCCAATGGATCTCCAGCACATGATCCTGTGAAGGTTGCATACTTTTACCTTAGGCAGGGAGATACCGCATATTCCACACCTTTTGGTTCACAATTACCACACCTCAGTTGCTTGTCATTCATAACTCAAGCACGCGTACAGAAATTTAACTGCGTGAACACGTGAGCGAAGCGCAAGCGCATTCTCTCTCCCTTTTGACGCAAAGGGTGGGTTGGGTTCCGATAATGGTTGTCTGCCACCAATGAATGCAAGTCGTCGCTGGCACGACATGATTCGTGGGGTTCTTTTCTGGCAGAATTCTCTTTCATCTGCCTCGTTGCAGGGTTTTCCTCAGTGAGGACCTTGAGGAACTGCCTCGTGGGCCTCGAGGGAAAAGCTCGAAGGTTCCCTCTTGAAGATCGCACCCCTTAGAGGTTTGCGTGCTACTGTTCAACGTTCCCTTTTTTTTTTTTTTCTCACTGGGGTACGATCGATCGAATCGACAACCAAGGATATAAGCGGCTTACATGGGGGATTGTCGAACCATGGGCCACCATGAATGAGGTTGCGGCTGCATGCGCTACTTATCTCATTGGATTTTGGAGGAGGAGTTTGCCGGTTGATGGGGTTTTCGAACATGCCGATTCGCTGAGCATGCGTATCGGGAAGGGAAAAACATCTCATCCCACCAGAGTTTTGGGGGGACATGGCACCCAATTGGACTGATGGGCGGTAGGCTGATGAAATCTTTACACTTCTCGCCGTTCAACGGCATACCCAATCCATCCTGTGACGATCAAATGGGAGTTTTTTGTGGAGTGCGAGGTATGATGGAGAATCAACATCCATCCAAGCAGTGGGACAATGGGAAATGTATATGCCTCATGGTTATACGATTTGTCCTCGGGGGTCGATGTGAGATGGTTTCACTTAGCGGTCACGATCAACCGGTGTTCCCGCCAAAGAGCTCTGATCGAGATCTACGAATATGGGAATCTCGAGTTACTGGTGGGAATCTGAGTGGGTTGACCTTCCTATCATAGCAAGTAATACGGCTTACTCAGATCACAAATTATTAGATCTACAAAAATCAATGAAGACTCTTACAGCATCAACGTTTCTAGACATGCATGGTGGCTATGCTTCCCTCCATCCACCGTTTCTTGCTTGATTTCCTCGTCAGTTTGCGAGCCTTCTCCCTTTCAATTTCTGTGAAAGCGGGGGGGGGGGGGGGGGGGGGGGGGGGGGGGGGGGGGGGGGGGGGGGGGGGGGGGGGGGGGGGGGGGCGCGGCG